>JNDP01001328.1:0-66916 GCA_000696975.1 Apophysomyces trapeziformis B9324
CGCGCGGCAGACTCCATCGTTCACCGGAGATCAATTCAGCCGAGCCAGCAACATCCACATGAGTATATCCAATAGGGATTTCATGACTCAGTCCATGCTTATCGAGCCCTGAAGCGATCAACATGAAGCCGGCAGGGTATTGGTGACCGCGGTTAGTCATAGTGCTTGGTTGATCATTAGCTTGGACAACATCTTCGCTTGATCTTCCAGGTTGGACAACTTCCAGGTCTTCCCGACGCATGGTTGAGATCTCGAAGGGGTCGGCAAGGACATGTCCAGCGTCAAAAATACGTCTAGCCACGCGGTTCTTTCGGGCAAATCCGTTATCCAACGCAATGCCGTAGCCATTATAGGCACGCAGTGCGTGTCCGGTTAATGTGGCCACCGTAAATAAGAGAGAGGGTGCCTTCGAAGCAACAGCACCAGACTTCTTCTGAGACAGAACACGCTCCTTAAATTCGCATAGCAAATCCGTCATAACCATACGACCTTCAGCATCGGTGTTGCCCACCAAGACTACATCACAACCGTTAATGGAAATGCAAAAGGCTTTACTGTGCTTCCTAGAGTTGTACCTCGGGTGCCATTTCTGGAATAAATGACTTCATCACATACATAGGAATCCGAACCGATCGAATTCCTCACAAGCGCCAAGCCAGCCGTCAAGTTAACGTTTTCAGGCTGCAACAATTCCACCGTCTTGAAGAAACCGGCAACAGCTGCCGCACCACATTTGTCGCGTGACATGTCTGTAAAACCGCAGTCAGTTACAAAGAACCCCCCATTCATGACACCATGACCGATATATATCCCGTTGGGCTTGGGCTTACCTCGCATATGACCGCTGCACTTAATATCGGCTCCTCCTGTATCGTACGTTACGCCCTTGCCAACGAAGTAAAGACTGTTTCACAATGGCCATAGGTATCAGCTACTTGCGTCAATCCTGACGAGCTATGAACTTACTTTTCCTTCACCTTCTCCTGATCAGGTGCAACATATTCGAAATGAACGAAGCGCGGATGATGCCGTGGTACTAGCCAGAAATAGGCAAATCAGTAAGCATCTACAGGAAACCTATTCCTTGTCCTACCCGCCAAACTGGCCCGGGTCACCGCATGAGCCAAAGGATACTCTTTCTTAATTGTATCAATATCCTCAATCACAGTCATTTTGACATTCTTGGCATCCTTGAACTCTTCTCTCAAGTACTTGACAATCTGGATAGGCGACATACGCTCGGGATCAGGAGAGCCAATGTCTAACAGACCAAAGGATGAATACATCAGCAAACCAAAACTGAGCTTTCCTCCTCTCCTGCTCCCACATTCGGTTCACTCACCCTTGGCCACTCGGCGTCCACTTTCAATGGCCACCACTGTCTTTAAAAAGTCGGCAGTCTGAGCCTCTTCTAGCGTTGAAAGGAAACCGCATGTTTCAAATGTCTTCAAAGGCTTGTTAACACGCACAGCATGTTCCCGCGCATCAATCGGCTCGTACGAGGATTCTAATATGGCCAAGATAGTAACTTCCAAAAAGCGCTTATAGTCTTCATCTTCGGTAAATGTCCATGCCAATGAGACATCGCCAGGCACATCCGCAAAACATACCAGAGGCGAGACAATACCGGCCTTCAATGCACGTTGACCAGCAGCAAATGCAGCGTCTTGATGTATTTTAGCAGATTAGCCCCAGACTGACAAAAGGTGTGACAGTTGCCATGTTCGTTTGGCTTTACCTTGGAAGCGGCGTACATCGTCAAAGTCATTGCGGACAGAACCGACAGGTGCAATAATGACGCGTTTTCCTGGTTGAGCATCTTCAGGAATCAAGAGTTGGACAGCATCTCCAAAGGAAGCATCAAGGTCGAGCCACTTCTGTGCTGTTGGAACGACTTGAACCAAGGCCTTTTTGTCAGTAAACAGGACAATAACACCATCATATGTGTCCTTTTCCAAGGCGGAAAGAACATTGTCTTGTTTTCCATAGATTTTCAAGTTCGGTAGAGCCATTGAAATGATATCTAAAACAGAAAAGAAAAAAAAAGGGAAAAAACACAATGCTTCTGTTTCTGTGTTTTCTGTTCGTTTACCACGGTCACACATTGCCCTGTGCGTCCTCGGATATATTATCCTAAATATCCCCGCCACAATAATCGAATGTCTTAACGGGTTGTAACAATAAGCCTTTAGGATTAGAAATAAAGTGGTGCCTACGGCTGCTTTCCAGGAAAGTTTCATGATCCTCTTAGTAACTATGCTTTTTTACCAAGGTTCACGTCAAGTACCCTGGAAGCACTAACGGAATTTCATTCTCAAATTTTCCCACGGTCCGGGTTGCATGAATCCCGCCATTTCCATCCACCCTAACATAATGATGTACATAAACTTTTTTAATAAAATGCCTAAAATTAATAGTAGATAGTACAAAAAAGATTCCCTCCTCACACACAGCTCATTATAAGCTACATTCGATAACTTAGAACGACGCAATAAAATTGTAACTGTCAACAACTGTGCGCACATAATCATTGACATATCGGGCCCATCCTGGCTTAGGTGCCACACCAGGCATACCCTTCTTGTTCTTGATAATATCCTCCTCATCAATCTCAACCTTTCCTTTGCCCTTGGCATCAGCATGAGCTGTGGCACCTGAACTGGTTGCTAGAATACCCAAGGATTTGAGATGCTTTATCTCTCCCTCGGTGATACCAATGTCATCCAAAGGTAACCAGACGACAGGTTGTTCTTGGCGCATAGAAGGATGCAAATAGGAAAATGACTCATACACTTCCTTAGCAGTTGCCATCATGGCTGCAGTAGGTTCAACTTGGTTGCTTGCAGTCTGATGCAGAGCCTGATCCAACTCCTTATGTAATCGCAGATACGTAGCACAAGCATCGGCAGAAATAGTCGAGGTGCCCGATTCGCTTTCTACAGCATGGACATGCTGAATGGATGGTTTAGAAGCATCCAGCTCTGAAGTAACGCGACTTGCCGCATCTGACTCTTGCTCAGAAGACACCAGCACTTTTCGGTCTTCATCTTTCGACACAGTGGTGCGTACCTTGTGATTAACTGTCTCACCACGCTCAGTCGTGTATTCCACATCAACGCAATCAACAGGTAAAAACTTGAATAAGGGTCTGAATGACTTATCGTATAGTGCCAAAGCGAAGCAACTGACAATAAGCGTAATGATCATAATCACCAGTTGACCCAGCGCGTTGTCTTTGCGAACAGCAAATAAACCAATCATTGTCAGTTGCCATGTATAAAGACCGATATAGACATGACGGATAGCACGGGGGAAAGCACGTCCGCCAGTTTCAAAGTCTCGCTCGTAGACGTACAAAAACTGGTACAGGTAGACGAAATAATGAAGAGCGAAGAACAAGCAGACAAAAGGCAGAATTAATGGAGCAATAGTCGAGTATTCCAGGCCTAACACAGTAATTATCTTCGTATGCATGTCATAAAGTATGTGAAATGAAATTACCTAACACAAAAATTACGCTGTGTGACGGAATCAGCGTACCGAGGTTGACACTGGGACACATGGATTTTTGGTTATAAATGTCGCGAGGCGTCGTAGCAAATAGCGGAAAGACATACGAAAGCAGAAATGGAACCAGTTGAAGCATCGCCTGTCCGGAAGCGTTGATAGCTTGCAGCATCACGTACGTAATAAAGAAAGTCGATGCTTGAGGAAGTTTTTCTGCCAGGACGTTAACAATACTTGTAGGATTCTTCGACAGGGCAGCCCAGGTCTGAAAGACACCACCAGCAATAGTGGAGACCAGCACCACATCAATGAACTAATTCACATGAAGACTATAAGTTAGCGCAAGCAATTCAAAAAGCATGACAATCTCTTTGCTTTACCAGAAAGAAAAAATATTTATGCAGAACAGATAGTTCAACAAAGGATTTCTGAGGAATTCCTTCTCGCGTGGAAAGAGCTGGAATGATAAAGGACAAGTTAGTAAGGCAATAAAATCAAACTATGGAGCATCTTACCTGCAAAGACAATAGGGACCAGTGCGACCAAGATGGCCAAAGCAACAGCAGGTAAAATACCCTGTATAATTCCTACAGCCGTGGGACCGAGTTTCTTGACACCGTTTAGAAACGGGAAAGTTTCGCTGAGTGCGTCCAAACTAGATACAGACTGCACAAAGATAACTAAAAATCGCTAAAGTCAGCCTCCTGCTGCAAAAAGGAAAATTGAATTGACATTACCTGGAATGGCCCAAAAGATAACAATCACACTGGTGATGGCCAAACTGATCATGCGGCGGAGAAGACGTTCCTTGGAGCGTATGTTCATGTTTTCCCAAATCACATCGGTTGGCGCAATATGCAGGTTACGGGGTGCCATTTTCAATTCCCCATGATGAATCAGAGTCTGGGCCGCCATATGGACAGCAATTTGTTCGTTAAATTCAATAAACACAGAATTAAGTTGTGGGAGGGTGGCCACGGATTGTTGCAATGTCGTAATCTTTTCATTCAGATTCTTAATCTCGTTTCCGTAATACTCAATCGAATCCACTTTGCGTCCCACGAATGGAAGGCCGATGGGTAATGGCGATACACGATGAGTAGGACGCAATTTTTCTGGGATAAGCAGACTGGTGTCTCTTCCAATCTCAGGGTTTTGATTGCCGGCCTTGGCGTAGTGCTTATAAGATGCAAGGATTGCTTTGGTCACTGCTGTCTCGAGATTTTGTACGTTCTTCTGTCGTTCTTCCACAATATCAGGCAATTCCTTTAAGTTTCTGTAATACGGTAATATTTAGATTATGACCAGTTGGCCTCCAACTTAAGGATGACAGCTTTGTTTACCTATTGAGCCAAATGCGGCGAACTCCGCCGGGAAATTTGCCAAATATTCTCATCAGGTCGTCTACATTGTTTACATCTTTTGGCACGGAAGGGACATAAAGCGTCCGTGACATTACTGAATTCGTAAACTCAGGGCTCAAAATGTATCGTCGTCGTAATACGAGATATTTGCGTGTCTCATGAAAAGTGTACCAGATGACACCGGCTTTAGGAGAAAAAAGCAAGTCAATTTAGTAAATTCATGCGAAACACAGCAGGTCATCTTACCACTCAATAAAACGGACAAAATGAGATGTGCCCAAGTACGTGATGGATCGGATACGTTACCCATGGTCAATACATTAAGACCAGGAGAGTTTCGTTGATTGATCACGTTTATAGGGATCAAGATAGGTAAGGCAAAGATAGAAAAGATGCCAAAGACGAAGAGTCCCATCCGCAAGAATTTGAGAACCATAAAGCGATCAAGACCCATACAGCGAATCAATTCATCGTCTGGAATCCGAAGTATGGTGAAGATCCACATCAGATACCCTTTGGGTAGTGGTGGTGGCTGTTTGCTTTCCAATTGTGTCAGTAACAACGAAGTAGCTAAGATAGGGATGTTTACTCTTTTTCTACAGCATATGATCTTGGGGCATATGTCTGGGGGCGTATATTCCGAAGAATAGTAAAAGCTCCAAAAAAACCAACGGACAGAGCAGCATTAAACCATAAGGCTGATGTAAAGGTAGAAACGGAAGGATCAGCACTATAGTGAATGACGTGTTAGATTCATGGCAAGAGTGAAGTGTGTTTTTACTTTAGCTGTTCCTCAGGGCTGTCGGACATGGCCGTTTAGGTCAAAATGAGACGATCAGTGAAAAGAGAGAAAGAAAGGGAAAGAAGGAAGAAACAGTTTTACTTTATTCTTTCTCCTTTGGCGTGGTGTGCAGAAAGGCACCTTTTTGTATCCGACTTTTTTAGACTTTTGTATTAATTTTTTTGATTGGTCCAGTGTCAATCCACCTTGGATCGATCGGGTTTTTACGCTTGGTCTCCCGATCGAAAATAATTCATAGTTGCGGCAATTTATGACCAAAAGACATACTGACAGACATACTCTTAATTGCAATCAACTGCGCCAAAAAAGTTCATCTGCTTATTTCATTTTGCAGTCATTGTGTACGTGTTGGTTGACTCGCCGGACTAAACCATGAAACAAGGCAACGTTGGATCACCCATATTGATACTCCGTCGAGAGAAACTGAGGAACGATCGACCTTTGGGTCTCCCCATGTCCGCCCTGATCATTCATCATCCATCCACTCGATGTTACTTGAATAGAGAAACTGTTCCCCTCATGAATGAATGGCTTATTAAAGGGCAGCCTATAATCTCAACATGAAAAATCTGATACTCTACTTGTTTGTTGGACATGAGCAATTACGCTGCCTTGTTACATCTTAGATAACAACGTTGATTTACATCAAAGTCATGAGGCAAGCTGCACCTTACGATTTCATGCTGATATGTTTTATCTTACCATAAGTCATATACAAAGTGAAGATTCATGCATGTTTTTACCTCTGTTTTTCAGTTTGTTTTGCATGTTTGTACTACTACTTAGCCTCAAAACGTAGATATACAGAGTTACGCAAGGCCAGATGAGATACACAGGAAAAGGCAACTTAAAGTTTGCTGGGTCTTCCGAATCAGGACTGCTTTCACCTGCCATATGAACCATTTTTGTTCCTACAGACATATGTACTGATCATAAGAAATCTTTAAGTGTTTTAAACGGAGAACTTTACCAAAATATCGACTTGAGTCCGTGAAGGCTGTGCTTAGAACCTGTGTGACTTGGAGGGCTCATCTTTTTATGGAAAAGTACTTATCGTACCCTCGCAGGGAAGACAGACAATGGATTTCGGGACAACCTAAGTCTTACCAGCAATCTCATATTCTCCTTCATTTGCCTAGACATCTCTCAAGAAATAAGCTAGAATCATGTCTGACGTAATAATGTTCTCTTCGTTGTCCAACCTTCATAAAAAGAAAAGATCCAAGTCCTTGTTAGTTTTTTTATTCATCGCAGCGAATCAGATCGTCTTAAACAAACCTGTGCGATCGGACTTTGTCTCCCCATGCAGATCTTGGAAGAAACGACGATATCAACACGAATCGTAAATCATGCCATACTGTGTTAGTACAATTGTCTCGGAAGACACATCAATTAGCTCCTTTTCTGATCGCATTGGTTTGAGAATGGTCAATTTTTTATTGATGTAGCTCGCATGTTTCCGAAGCTGCTATGGCAATTGGAAATGACAGATCTTGGTGACGCTAGTGGCGCAATAAACGTAGGCCTAAACCTTGATAGATGCATGGCGCATTACAGGGCGTACAATGCATAACGCCCATCTCGACGCCAAGCAATATTTACCGGTTCGATACCCATGTCTAGATCGCACAAACACAAAGTTACGTGTGGCCTGCAGCCTACGTCTGTCATCATATTGCATCCCTTAGCAGGCGCTAAGAACGTTAAATGCATATTACAAACTTTCGCTGTGGTATAGACCAGTAACGACTTTGACCGCTGCCGATAGGAATTTTTTTTTCATTTGACACAGATATGGTAAGTTTCCGTCTCATTCCACGAATTCGGAATCGATTCTTCTTTCGATCAGTATCTGATCGCGAAGATGCAATGCAAGGAGAGGTATGAAGTTGGGGTCGCAAATAGTGTTGTGAGCAATCTGCAATCATTTCAGGTTATGACTTGTTACAGATCAAGAGCAGTTGTCGACTGAAAACTAAAATAGTATAGAATCAATTAAATTGGCCCTGAGACTGCATCACTGAATTCGATCGGTAATGATACTACAACCTTTCCAGAAGCCAGAAAATATTGCTGCAGACCGATAAAGCCATCTGTATTTTTGCTGGACATGCTTATGCTCGTGTCAGTGCAATTGACTCGTGTATCGGATAGCAACTGCCGTTGGCGACGCAGTTGAAGGTGGCCCAATTTACGGCCAAGGAAGGCCTAAATCTGTAATGGATAGATTCATTCCATGGCGTAGTCGGCCAATAGAATGTTAAAGGAGCTAGAGCTTGCGATGCTAGGGACTTCAGATGGCCTCGACCAGACAAGTTATACAAAAAGAAACTGATTTTATTTTCCATAAAGACGTGTACCGTCCTGTCTCTATGGTCTTGACTTCGGTCAACGTCGTCAGTCACATGTTATACGTTGTTATGAGCGATGGGATGAAGAGTACGTGGGACGAGATTGTTCCTTCGCAAAAAGTAATCCGAGCTATTGTTTGAGGAAATGTTCTCGCCAAATTTTATCGTCGAAAACGATTTGACGCCAGCAGACAATTTTTGGCACGAGAACTTTAACGCACTTCTTGCCAACCAAATCTACATAGCATTTATAAGTATTTTAACTTTTCAGGTCATGGATTGACGTTCTTTTGATATTTGGTAAACTTTTCTTTGGTGGTATACTAACCGTTTCGGAGAAGTCATTGAAAATCATTTTTATTGTCTCAATCAGGATAAAAGAAAACTCGATGTATTCTGCTTTGCTGTCTCCTACTGCACCTCTTGTTAAATACTGTGACGCTGGGACTCCATTTTGGGCAACAGACAATCAACAAATGGTAGCAATAACAGCTGGAAACAAAGGCTTAAATTTTTTGTCAAAGAATAGACTGTTCCATTGTTCGCTAAACTGAGGATTACTGTGCTCGGTGCTGTTGATACTGTGATTTTCGCAGGAAGGATTACCTAAAATGGTTCTACAAAAAACGCTGATTTGTTGCCCGTTACCCCAGAGACATTGCTATACAAGCAGGAATATGCGTAGCTGCCAGTACAGTTGGCAAGGATTTACTAGGTGCTGCTCCTACTGTGGTTTTGTCAGTGTCAGTTGCACTAGTGGACTCTGTAGCGGCAAAGTCTGTCAGTAACGCGTATAGCAGAGGTGCCGTTGAATTTCTTGCTAAATACGCCACAGAAATTGCTATACTAGGTGCTGGCCCTACTGTTATTTTGGCAGGGTTAATTTGCTTAGTAGTCTGTGCAGTAGCAAAGTCTAGCAGCAACGTATCTATCAGGGAGGTCGCCGCTACCGTTTTCGATTGCGTCAAAGATATTGTTATAGGAGGAGGAATGTGCGCATTTGCCAGGTTTGCATGTCAAGTAATTGGCCCTCGGATTGCAAAATAGATTGCTCGGAAGGGTAAGGCCTCTTTAACCTCATTGTCAATCCAGCTTGGAAAGTTCCGCAAAGGAAGACGCCGAGACATCATTGATTGGTTAACAAACCTCTTTGAAGGCTTTTTCATATATGAGACGCATTTAAAACAGGATATAGCCTATGACCCTGATTGCAAAGTTTGTAGTAGCCAATAAACCAAGCTTGATCAAATATTCAAAATAATTTTTATTGACTGGAGTGAACTTGTATCAGTTTTGACTTGTCAATAATGACATTTAGTGTAATCCTGCAAAGCAAGATGAAAGCGCTACTTTGTTCATTAGTAAAAGCTCCTTTTTGACTGTAGCGTGTACTCTGGATATTTATGTTTCTGGATCCGATTATTGCCGGTTCCGTTCATGCCAAATGCATTGACTTGGCTCAACTATTGAACGATCTCGCGAAGCAATAGGGCTAAGTTACCTTTTTACGGTTGATTACACAGTATGATGGAGAAGAAGTAGAAGCTCTCCACAGAGCAAAGAGGAAGTAGAGAGTTTAAGGTAGTTTATATGCGCAATGACTGTCGCATAAAGAAATGGACTACCTAGTCTATTAAGACAAGCTTTGTTGTGCCATAATCAGATATTTCTAACGAAAAGCATTTAATTTATAATAGCCTATAGAGACGATGTGTGGAGGAGAGTAATCACCGATATGGGAAATATGGAATGGGATCTAACGCAATTGACGAGATGAGTAAGGTTCATGCTTTAATAATAGGTTATGGTATCAAGAAAGACTAATGGTCTTCAAACATTTGCACGGTAGTTCACAAGCACCGCTATGCTGTGATAACTACGTTTTTGGTTCGCTCGGGTATTCCTTTTGACTTCTTCGTCTATGACAAAGACGGAATCTTCGTCATCGTCTGCTGTTGAGTCTCCTGTAAGACTAGACTCTGACCGTATAGTCCTGTCGCAATCACTCAATGTTCGCTTAAGTGCTTCTGCAATAGCTTCATGATCTAGGTCATGGCTCGGGCTCATGGAAGATCGCCGGTCATATTCGGAGCTACTATGTGTATAGAAAACCTCAGACACCGATTCGCTCGTAAACCGAACAGATTTCCTTGAACCATTTTTGGTCTTTGTATGGCTCTTCCATGAAAAACGTCGTCGGGCTAAACTTACTATATTTGAAAATGGCATGCAAGAAACGGTTTGCCAAGCCAAAGAGGTCTCTGACACATGATTGCAAGCAATTGAAACACCGTCTTCGGTTTCTGCGTGCTTCTCGTATGAAAATTGTTCGCCTTCTCAAAATTATGTTGCAGCATTTTGTTGAATAACGTTTCTTACAATCTATTCGCATTCGCTCGCCTAACGAACAAAGACGATTAGGTGCCTATCTTACAGATCCCTAATCTTATTTAGCTGACAGGCCTTATGATACCTTTCCTTTGGATATTTTTCCATTTCCCATTGCATAATTAAACCGAATTACCACGCTATCTATTTCCCAATCACAGTGATATCCATCTTTTCCTATCCCTTCACCACTACATCCCATTGCATCACATTAAACGTTCTTCTGATCATTCCAGGTGCTTATGATGCTAGAACGGCTTGCCGGCGACTTCTGATCAACAAGTTACCCGCTGGACCCAAATTATATCCCTGCATGCCTGACAAGTATGTCTCTGCAGATTGCCACCTCTGACATGGTTCCTATGACGGACGTCCAGTTTGTTATTGCCTGGCCTTAGGGCAAGCTTTGTTTAGCACTTTGTACTAAAAGAAAAGAACAAGTGTCCCGTATGTAGAATGGTCTTAGGACCCGAAGTTGATTCATTTCTTGTTAGAAGAGCTCTTATACTTCTATACCTATTGTAAAAGGTATTTACCTATCGCCGAGTGCTAGCTATCGTTATAAAACCCTGCTACTCCTTGCATTCCCACCAACAGAAATGACCAATACACCTAGTACTGGTACTAGTCTTTTGCTGACTGACTACCGGTTGTACTTAGTGCTGCCAGCAGCAAAACATGTGGAATGAGCTACACGAAATGGTAACGCGCTGCCATGGCATGTTCCGTCATGCAGCGTGTGTCATATTTACTTTTTTTCTTTTTCTTTCTTTCTTTGAGTAATTTGCACCAGTTTTCGAGCTTAGTGACAGATAGATTAACTGCTCACCCAGTAGATACAACGGCACTTTATGTTCTTTCTTATGCCACCAGAACAACGTAAAAGTTCATTATGAACATTACAATAACAAGTCCAGCGGCAAGTTAAAGTTATTTGATCGAATAAAAGAAACCAGGCCTTTGCCCATTTTTGAGGTCCATTTATCTGTTTTCATCGTCGGGGTTAATGGCTTCCAGCCAATGAATGATTCACACAAGCTAGGTGGCTTGTCCTTTCCTTTTTCTTTTTCTTTTCCCTCAATCTTCAATAGCAAAGTGTGCCAAATAATCAATTTCTTCTTTATCACCCCTATTCTGTTGTTGCATTAGGTTCAGCATGCGTACAAGGTTCTTTTTTCTCTGCAAGAGGGAATCAGCCCAAAGGCATTCCCGAAATGACATTCAAGGTGTGACGGCGTCCATGTTTGTGACTGGCCTTTCAAAATATAAATATCGTCTGTTTATATTTTTTTTTCTCTTTGAGAGGTGGCAAGCTTATGTTTACGGGCAAACACACGAAAAAGAAATCGAAAGATTTCTTTTTATTTTACCCGTGGGAAGGTCTGAGAAAAGCCACAATGTCCTTACGGGATAACTCACGAAAGTGAGTGTAAGCTACCAGTAAATTTGGTCTCAAGCTAATGAGGTACCCCAAAGACGACGATCTTCTTTCGGGAGGATCGTAAGAATGGTGGGTCATACTTGGGATCATTGAAACGGCTTGCAGGTGGAAGTACTATGCAGTGCAATACATAAGAACCAAAGTCTTCTGCTTTGGGATAACTCGATTCAGACTACTCTGCCTCCTCTCCCCCCAATCAAAAAGGAAATGAAAAAAAGAAAACAGAAAAAGAACTTTATTGATTATATAGCGCTTCGTGTTCCGTGTCTGCCATGTAAAACGCAATGGGCTTAGACATCGATAAAAATGCGTGTTGCAACATCAGATGCCCTTTGGTTCATGGCTCACAATAAATGAAGTAAGCATTTTCTGTATTACTTCGTTTGCCATTCCTAGTGCATGAGGAATCTGTACTAATCAAGTTCTGTCCGGTTTGTTTCAGAGTGAAAGCCGGGCTGTATCCGGCAATTTGTTTTTCCTTTGGATTCAGTGTGCAAAAGCCGAGATACCAATGGCTGCTGCGTAACTCTTTTTTTCTCAATTTCAATGTCCAATCGCCGATCAAAACAAAAGGGAAATCACACAATGCCCAAGTTAAAAGCCCAAACGTTAGAAGCTGTGGCTGATTACATACGGCAACATGACGGTAACCGTAATAAGACGTACTAAAGCGAATTGTTTGTTGTCCTGACGTATATAATAATTAAAAGTG
The DNA here is from genome assembly GCA_000696975.1 of Apophysomyces trapeziformis B9324. NCBI lineage: Eukaryota > Fungi > Mucoromycota > Mucoromycetes > Mucorales > Mucoraceae > Apophysomyces > Apophysomyces trapeziformis. The sequence continues at coordinate 12,566 of JNDP01001328.1, forward strand.
AAAAAAATTATTGTCATGTCTGGTGCTGGCATTTCAACGGCGGCTGGCATTCCAGATTTTCGAAGTAAAGACACAGGTTTATATGCGAACCTGAAAAAGTATGATTTACCCTATGCCGAAGCGATCTTTGACATTGACTACTTTATGGTAAAAACTCAGACCAGAAGATAAGGCAAGTAAGCTTAGGAATACGTTCATAGGAAAATCCAGAGCCGTTTTACACGTTGGCCAAGGAACTCTATCCAAGCCGGTTCTTACCAACCAAGACACATTATTTTATCCGATTACTTCACGAAAAGAAGCTCTTATTACGTAGTTTCACCCAGAATATCGACACTCTCGAGCGACTCGCAGGCATACCAGACGAGAAATTGGTAGAGGCTCATGGAAGTTTTGCAACCGCATCCTGCATCAAGTGCCGCAAGGTGGTGGATCCAGACGATATCAAAGACATGCTTCTACGGGCGGAAGTATTTTGGTGCTCGGATTGTAAACTACCAGTTAAACCAGATATCACGTTCTTTGGACAGTCATTACCCGAACGATTTTACGATCGAATTGAGGTAAATACAGATGCTATGCTACAAGAGTTAAAATTGAATAATTGGGCCCTTTATTAGGACTTTGAATCTGCAGATCTGTTGATCATTTTAGGAACCAGTCTGGCAGTTCAGCCATTTGCATCTCTTGTAGACGAGGTACCGGATCATGTGCCAAGACTATTGATCAACAAGGAATTGGTGGGTGTGGTAAGTTTGGAGGAAAAGAAAAACAAAAGCTACGACAGATTCACTGATCGCAAGAAATAAAATTAGCACCGGTCACCGGACGTCGGATTTGACTTTAAAGGGAAGTATGGGAAAAAGCGCGATGTGGCACTACTCGAAGACTGTGACACTGGGGTTGAGATGCTAGCAGATTTGCTTGGATGGAAGGTAAAGCATACAGCAAAAAGAGGAATTTGTGGGCAGTTGCTAGATACCGATGCTAACCCGTTTCCCTCAGACTGAACTGGAGGAATTACATCAAAAGGGTCATGCAAAACTTAAAGCACAATGGGCTGCTGAGAAGGTGGTAGAGGAGGATATCAAGGCATTAGCAGAACAGTTAGATACAAAGTTAAATATTCCTGAAGAGAAAGAAAGCATAGGAGCACAACAAGTAGAATCAAAATAGTTAATCTGGTTGTTAATTTCAATACAATCAATCTTCATCCTCAGGATCGGCACCAAATTGCTTGTAGTCAATCTTTTTGCCGCGTGTCCTTCGACCACCAGCAATAATTGCCGACGTATCCAAGGCCTCCAATTCGTCCTCTGCAGTTATGTGCATATGACGCGTTAAATCATATTTTTTCCTTTTCTTTTCGGAGGAAGAGATACGGAAATCATCATTTACCTGAAATCTCGCTCTTATCTTCCTCTGATCCTGCTTCATCATCACTACGCTTGGCCTTCTTTTTTGGTTTCTTCGCAGGCTTTGCGCGTTTGGATTTCTTCTTTTTGTGTTGCTCTTCCTCAGATGACAAAGCCTCTTCTTCTTCTTCTTCCTCTTTATTCATAACGTCTATGTTGATATACTTTTTTCAAAATTTAAACAGGATTTACCTTCTTCCGATGGGCTTTCATTTTCTTCGTCTTCTTCGTCATCATCCACTAGAAATCCATCATCCCGTTTATACTTTTGGCTAGCCGTCTTTTTCGAACTGAAAGGGAAAAGAAAAGAAAGGATCAGTCTTTGGATCATTCAAGCAAGTCCTAGCCGTACGTTTCTGGTGTAGGCTTAGAACGTTTCTTAGCCTGTGATCGTTCATGATCGTCAGCATTTCTTCTTTTTCCAGCAAGTGCTTCTAATCTGGCTCTACGATCAGACATGTTGGGTAGGGCAAAAGGAAAGAAAAAAGAAAACGGGTTTTGGTGCACAAATCCTCGTCCTCTTTGCCCAGCGGAGTTTAATTGAAAGAGTCCAGCCATTGTCAAAAGTCTGGCCAATCCATTCCGGTTTTACCTAACGAAGAGACAACAAGCCGTATCTTTTACTTACATAGCATTTACTCCGGGCTGTAACCCAGAATACGCAGCCGTGGGAATTGTTAGAATATTCAGGAAGATGCCTGGAGAATGTTCGTTGTATCATATCCATTAGAGACCTTTGTCAAGCAAGTCGCGTCATTTGCTGCTATCGCACCCTCAGCAGACGGGTAAAAGTGGCAACTCAGTAAAAAAGCATAACGAACTTTGATTTCATCCAAAGGCCATTAAGATGAAGCCAGTATATCGAAGTATAGGAAGGCAATTGGCCAAAATATTGGTAGCTCCAATTAAAAGCTTCTCGGTAAGGGGGCTTACCAAAATGTGTATCAAAACAAGACGGAGAAAGCGGTACGGAAACGTTGAAAAGGCTTGATGCACTGTTTCAACATACATTACATCGGTGTCTGGAATCCGTATAATGTCTATTTATACTTTGAAAGGAATAGAAGGAGTCAAGGTGATAGTAGGTCAGACAACCTTGACACTTACGGCTGACTAGCACAGAACTTTAGAAGGACATAGCCGGCATTTTTATGAAGATCACGTTTCCAAAATTGTACTCAATGGGGATTTACACCGATTTCATAACGTTTGAGTTTTTGCTGGATGTTATTTTATAGACGTGAATTGCAAAGTTAGAGATGGTTGAATTAAATTTGTTCTAAAGAGCCTCGTCTTCGTCCATGGTTGGCAGTTCAGAAGGTTTGACCATACCAGGAATGCTTAGTGCCTTCTCTCTTTCTGCTTTTCGTTTGCTCTCCATCTCGGCTTCCTTCTCTTCCAGGTAAAGCTCGGCATTCTCTCCTGCGAATTCCTTGAGCTGGATCAAGAAATCACGAACCTCAAGCTTGAATTTGGACGGTACATTATTATATTCAAACATAGCCATCACAAACACTTTGATTTGTCCACTATTATATCAGTTTAGTTTCACCCATTCTCCGTATGCGTAGGTTGCCTTACCTTTGCAAATGTGGGAATGCGTTTTGAAGAAGCGTTGTTACATGACCCTCCAGGAACTGTGCGTTACTCATGCTTGGATCGGACACTTGGGACGGATCATAGAGTGGTACTTGAATCTGATTACTTGTAACAAGCTGGAATAATCGTGCTAGGACTTCTGTTTGTCCCTTAAAGCCTGCAAAATAACTGTTCAGGTATTGACATTGTAGCGTTTCCAACTTACCGCTCTTGTGATCTCGATCAGTCAATACGAAGAAAATATCTTGCAAGATACTTAGATAGTATGATTGGTAGAACGCTCCCGCAATTGCAGGGTCTGTGCGACTGATGTTCTCGATCAACTCTAAGCAAGTTTGTAGACCAATGTCCGCAATATCCCTCATGGTGTGCTTAAATCCCCATACTATACTGTCGATAAACATTTTGAATGGTGCTGGTGCCAGTTCCAGTAACGCTAGACAATCACATCCAATGAGCGATCAAGAGTCGATATCAAATGCAGGCTTTAAGACATACCTGGAAAGCACTGTTGGTTGATAGCTCGTAGCATGTTATAAAATCCAGTACGATGCTCGGGGAATTCTGCAAAGTCGTTTGTGATCATATTCAACGTAGGTTCAAATGTAGCATCGAGAATAGTAAGCACTCGTGGAGTCATCAAAGGCTACCGTGATTGATGGTCTGTCAGTAATGATAGTGACATACAATGAAAGAAAAAAGAACTTACCCCAAGTCTGCTCACAATGGTAGCCAAGACATTCAGGACTTCGGCATCTCTTGCAATATCAATGCTTGCATTGTAGTCAGAAAGTACCGCTTCCAAGAACGGCCCAACCATGTTGTCATTTACGGCATTCAAGTCATCAGCACATTCCACATATGTATCGATGAGTTTTAAGATTTCTTTTTTGATGGTCCTCAGACCACGGACTTTAGGGGTCTTGGTAGCAATCACGCCTGCAGCAAGCCTTAGTAACCTGTCTCATCTACAATGTACTGCTTGTATCATACCTTGTTCAGCAACAGCTTGAGATACGAGGTTACCCACGATTCGGTACAGAGACAGCAGATCCACGTAGATATTGCTAAGTTGAATAATAAAAGCAGGACCGACAGAACTACACGCGGCAACGTTTGTTTTTAAGACATTTGCTAAGATCTTGATCTCATTCGGATTGTTCAAGACTTCAACGTTCTGTTTGGCTTGTGTCATAATGGTATACCACTGGATGCAAGCAGTAAGTAAAACATGAAAAGAGAGTTTTGTATTTATCCTTACCGCGCTGTTAGGCATCTCCATAAAATTCATCATCAGTCTCTCTTGAGCAGGTTTTGCCGATTGTGCTGAAATCATATAACCCACTGCTTCATAAAATGTGTGTATCTACTAAAGGTCAATGATAATGTTTTTGTTAGCTCCAGAAACCCCACCTGTTGCGGGAGCAGATCTGATGTAATGCGGTCGATGCTTTCCAGGATTTCATCAATGAAAGGTCGAACCTCTCCAGACTGTTGGACGACGAAATGTCGTTTACACTTTTGAGCAATCTTGATAAAAGTGTCACAAGCCATGTCTTGCACACCCTCATGAGATTCGTGCATAAATTCAAACAGTTTGTTCACAACGGTCTTCAGGAACTTCCAGTGTGCTTTCAAAAATCGAGGATATTGACCGACGGTATACATGATGTTAGAGGCCACCACTGCTTTGTTATCTTTGCCACGCTTCATTTCACATAGACTCAAAAGCTCCTTGATAACTGTAACTAAGAATCGTTTTTCCGATTCTTCGTTCATAGCACCTGAAATAGAACCGATAGCCCAGCAGAGTTTGTTAAGGTTCTGCCAAGACCACTCGCTTCCATCCATCTAATAAAAAGCTCAATAAATATGGTGTACTTAGGCCTTTACCATTCTTTGCCTACCTGACGAGCTAATTTGCTGGTCATAATCTCTTCTGTATCGGCAACATCCAAGTTTGTCAGGTAAACAAGCACCTCCTTCATGCTTTTATACAAGACAATGGTATCGCTCTCCTTCACGAATTCACGAACAATTTCACCTTCATCATTTTCAACAACAAGGACCTAATGTCATATACCCAACTTTAAGATGAACCCACGCTATCATCATGCTTTATATACCTCCTCCGGTTTCACCATGCGTTCGATCATAACGACTCTCAAATTAGACAGGACAGTCACGTATAGCACCTTTCGGGGACGATGCCCTTGCATAGCTCCGCCCATCTGGCCACCCGACAGGTCTAATAAGGGCATGTCAACCTGCGGCATTTGCCGAACCTCTTCGAACAACTCTTGCACCTGAATTTAACAGGCAAGTTAGTTAAACCTCCTATGAATTGTGATGTCCTGATATACCAGCTGAGCCCAATATTCCAGACAGATCTTGAAGATTTCTCGATCATCGACTCGGGAAATCTTAATGAGATAATAGTGAGCATTGATCAACAAGTCATGCGTAGCCGTTGATTGTTCAATTATCTATCGAACGGTATAAGATGTTTAACACGATGCGGATAAGTGATGGATGACTAACCTTCAAATGCGAAGATAAAAAGCTAGTTAAGAACAAGGCCAAGTTTTGAACAAATTCTTGGTCTTCATCGCTGCTACTATGCTCATACACCTCGGCAATATCTGACGAATTATGTAAGGATACTTGCATGTTATTATTGCATTAATCTACCTGTGTTTGGGGGAATCATCGTGTTCACCGAAGTCATGATGCTTGTGAATAGTAGAACCAGCTTCTCGTGGTATTTGCTCTCCACATTAAGACCTCCAATTTCAGTCAAGCACTTCAACGTGACATTGCGGAACTGTACTTCTCCGAAGAACTAATTCATACAATAAGCCAACTGATAATATACCTAAGGCTTTCACAAACACGTACCCTTGAATGGAGCGTTTCAATTAGATTTGTCTCGAAGATATAGCCAAGAGGGATCCAATTGAGAAAACGTAACAATGTTTCCAAGGTTGCCAGGATCAAGCTGGGTTTCTGTGCTTTATCCAGTACCTCTTTGCACAACTGGAAAATTTCAGAAAATTCGCCGCACATCTGGTTTCTGAGGCTAGTAGTTTTGAGCTGCGTCATCTGTTCTGCTGAGTAATCAAAGATCTCTTCGCTATGGATAGGTCAATCACTTGTAACCCAGGCAATGAACAGGATTACCTTAACAGTTTTAGAATAGCCATATTGTTTTCGCAAAGTGATAGGTTCGTTTTACTGGATGCCACAATTTCAGGGATGAACGATGGCCAATTGCGAGGCCACTCTTGCTTTAAAATCTAAGAAATCCATTATCAATATATGATGTTCAATACTTCGAAATAAAGACTTACTTGTACCAAGACCATGTTCAATTTGTTTAAATAGGTCCGCTCTTTGATCATCACAGCCTCCGACGATGACACTTTGATAATGACATTTACAATAAAATATCTGATAGCTGCATGGCAGTAAGTAACAAACTTTCAATTGTAATTTGCTACTTTACCATTTCGGCTATCTGGATTAAGGGTATTCCATCTCGTTTGAACGAATTTTTCCAGGATTTGCAACGCGATGAACTGCAGCGGTAGTACATATGAAATTAACATGTCTATGGGTGGGCAGACATACAAACCTTTGTTTGTGTCACGTTAGAATGCTCGAGAATACCGTCTACTCGAGTCCATGCTTCGTCATGATCTTGAAACTGGGTCAACAGCTGTTGAGCCATTTGTTGCTGGGACGGTTAAGTAGTACGTGAGAATTTATGCAATCATTTGCGATTGTTATCAAGTACTTACGTCGGCACCAGTTCCTTTGTAGAAGGTAAGGACCACTTGATCCAATAATGACACGTCTAACTCCTTGCTAAAATCTAAGATTCCTTCTGCCATGCTCAAAGTGCTTTGTTCGTCCACGCTGGACCAAGTCGTTGCCTTTTAGTCCTCAGTCACATTTTTCTCATCACGTGCGTGAACTCCGACCTATTTTCTTTCTCTTTCTGTCTCCTCCTCTTGTGATTTCGGCCTTTGCCTTTCTTCAGCTTTACTTACTTCTCCTTTGTTCATGTTTGATTTATAAGCGGGAAGCGTGCATGATTTTGATGAGCCACTATGGTAAAAACTAGGACAACGGTTTATATATGTTTGATAGGAAGAAAAGAAAAGATCATGGCATGATTTTTCGGACAGAAGCTTGAACTGATTGCTGTTTCGTTAGTGCATGTAAGTTAAAATATAAAGCCAGAGAATGGTTTTGGTTTTGCTAGCCATTGTACAACTTCATTTGCCATTGGAGCGTCCGGGAATACTTCCTTAGTAAGCATTTTGGCAAAATCTTATAGTTTACCCGGAATGGACAGAGAGGAAGGGTTGTTTGTTGTCAGCGTTGGTGCGTGGGTGATATCACATATCAGTGAGATCTGAAACGACGTTATCAAAAGTGCATCAATATAAAGAAATCAAAGTTATGTGCTTACCACACAGGAAAAGATAAAAAAAGCAACAAGTGTTCCGAAGCGTTCCAACCATTGTTCTGATCGAGGATTTTTGCCATGTGCGAATCTCACTGATAGACTACAATGTCAGTGTCGATCATTGGACCAAAATTAGTTACACGCCTAACAACAGATCATCTTTCATATGAAAGAATCTTGTACATCACTCAATGATTACCTGATATACATCCATCTACATATGGATGGTGACCTCGAAAGGGTGAAGTGTAGCATTACCGTTGCCCCGTCCTTCATAACCATACAATAATGGTATCACTTTACGTAAAGCTCCATTGATCAAGCAAGGTAAACAATAGATTAAATGCATATTACACATTGACCCGACAATAGATAACGTGATGCACTGAAATCCTAACCTTAAAGACTTCTTTTGTAGGTCGTTCGTACCTCTCCTTATACTCCTCTTTCCCTTTTTTAATCCCAATCGCATGTTTCTTATGCTCAAGTCCGTTCGTGTAACATTTGGTTTTCACATGAAAATGAATGAAAAAAGCTGACTCTTTGGTCCCAACATCCCCATTATCTTTATAAGCGTAGCTTTTATCATCAACAGCCTCTCTTTATTCAAATAATTATACCCATTTAATATGCTTCAGGAACAATCAGGTAGGAAATCAAGGACGAATTGAAACTGTGCAGCTTGTTAACTGAGTTACAAGCACAGGGTTCAGTGACTATATGGACATGCCACAATCAAAGGATCTAACCTCAGCACCAGAACGTCAACTGAATTCATTCCTGCATGAGCTTCACGGATCGGACCATTTCAGTACCAAACTGAATTCTACAATGTCGCCCAGCCAGAATCGTAAGTCAAAGCTATCTCTCGGCCTAATGCATATTTAAATGTCTGGTCCCTGTCTTTCAGTGTCACCTACGCCTGTTTTATTGTCCTCACCATTCTCGAAGAATACGACCTTTGCTTCTATCTCTTGTCAACAAATCAATCCTCTACCTCTCCCAAATAATGCTGCTCTTCGTAATGCATCGAGAATGGAAAGACGAAAGCAACGATCTATTGATCGCACAGATCCTTATGCCAAACACACCCCATCCTCTCCACCTTTATCATCGGCTTCATCCTCTTCCGGTGACGAAATGGTACAACAGAAATCCTCTGGAAGAACGCATCGAGGGAGGAGCAAAGGAAGAAAAATGCCTCATGAACTCCTAACCGATGCACAAAAGAAAGCAAACCATATTGCATCTGAACAGAAGCGAAGAGCAAATATTCGAATAGGGTTCGATCAACTCGTGGAAATAGTGCCAAGCTTAAGTCACTGTCATCGCAGCGAAGCATTAATTCTAGAGAAATGTAAGTAAAATCCTTATATTGTTTCTTTCACTGAGTTAGATCGTTTTATATAGCAATTGATTACATACGACAACTTGTTGATGTAAAATGTGGATTAAGCGAACGTGTGCGTGAATTGCAAATTTTACTAGGCGAAGAGTAAGTAGAATTCTTTATCTGCATTGTGAGTTTTCTAAATTAAAGTCCGTTCTCTAGTCCAGACGAAGACGTAAGTACAATTGACTTCTGGAGTAAATCGTTCATTGTCTTACATATTCACTATTTACAGAGTTCTGACGGCGAAATGGATCATCTTTTTTAAAAATTACGCATTAGTTTAACTGTATATGTTCTTCTGTCAAATATTTTTAAGTCTATGAATCATACTGTTTATTAAAATCATTACTAACAACATTCATTTCTTATCGTACCTGTTTTCTCCCAATGCCTCTCCCCAAAAAATGTCTTGTGCATATCTCTAGCTCAACAATTGCTTAATTTCTGAAAGAGATCATGTTAATAATTGATAAGTGTTGTAGTAGTAGGAGATTATCTTGATTGAGACCCCAGCATGTCGTTCCCTATTTTTCTGATTTCATGTCTAGGTGCTTTGACTTGCCAGCTGTTTTTGTCATACATCGGACTGACGAAGGTATCAATAGATCGCGTAATTGAAGGTCCAGTGAAAGAGAAAGCTAAAAAAAGGACAAGAGGGGCAACACTCGTCTTATGAAGAAGGGACGCGTCATGGTATGCCGTGTTGATGTTGGGTTAGTCGCGGATATAGGAAAACTACTATTGAAAGATGTCATGAAACATGCTGGCCTAAAACAATCCAAGGGTATCGGAAGCAGAATGTTAAGAAGCAGAGCCATGGTTCCAGTCATGATGCCACACATATCGACGAAGTGGTTATGTGTTACACGCATGTACTGGTCCACACTTTTGGTCAGTCGATCAATAATCGAAAGTCTATGTCTCTCCAGTCGTTATCTATCCTTGCTACCGTAGTAGGTCATCATCCACCAGCTTATGTATCCTTTTCAACTGAGCTGAAACTCTTCATCAGTCAATGTAAATTGCGAAAGTACAGTAACAGTACATAAATCTGTCGATTGGTCTCATTCTATATCATTCAATTCGTTTCCAAGAATGAACATGGTCATGGAGTAGCAAGATCATACTATTTTGGTTGTTATCTTATCTTAGATTTTTATCAAGATTTGAACTTTTGCAGTAAAAGCGTGGCCCTATTTTTTAAGCCTTGAGCATTCTGCTATGGCACTATGCCAGCGCAAAAATACTTTTCAACTGATGCAGATTACTGTCCAAGGAGTTTGATTTATTCAATGACTGTGGGCGCGTTACTACGTAACCATCTCCGCCTTAGTCCGGTCTCAAGCAAAATATAAGAAAAAAACACCTATAAACAAAAGGAAAAAAGAGGAAGGAACGAATTAGGAAGAAGAAAGGGGAGAATGATGTTGCGAATCACAATAGGAAATCGGTGTGTGAATGTTGCGACTGCAAAGTGGGGTTTGGAAGATGTGCTCAGGCGCGTGAGACAGATGGTCAATAGAAAGAAGAAGAGCACAAAGGAGAGGGATGCCAAATATGTCGCCAATAGGGAGATTGACGGAAAGTGTGTAGCACTTAGGCAGCATATGGCGCGTTGACGGCCAAGGTGAGACCTAACAAAAACCTGTACATTAAAAAAAAAAGAAGGAAAAATAAAACAGCAAGCGCAGGCCCCGCTTCCCCGGTCTTTAAGGTGGACCATTCTGAATACTTGCAATTAACATGGCTGTCCGGAAACATTCAAAACTGCTTACTTATTTATCAACACAATATGCAGAATTCAACCTACAAAAGCCTTCATTGAGACTACTGTCATTATACTCTGATTTCTCAAACTTGGCACCCATTAACAGCATTGGTTATGACGCCAACATGAACTATTGGCGTACTGTCATTCTTGATTGCAACATGCGTGGTCTTCTGAGAGATTCTGAATATGCTTTAGCTATTGGGCCAGATACAATAGCAGATTCTTTTCAACTGCCTAAGTACGGAAAACCGTTGGCTCTGGAATGTGTACTTGTAAGTAAAGTCCCTTCCAGCATTGCCGGTTTAACGATGCTGTAGTCAAATATGATGGGGAAAGGTGATATCGTCTCCATCGAGGCATTTATAAACGAATTCCCGGAAAACTCTTCCTGGTTAATGAGAATGTTTAAAACGTCAACGCAAACATTGCTATCCTTTGCACTTGCTAACCACGCTGGAGAGAAAGGTCCTTTCATTGTGATGTCTACAATAATCGAAGCCAGCAAACGTATCCTTGACAATCATTATTCCCAATCCACAACTACTCTTACTGACAAAGTTATGACATTTTACGAATTTCGCGCATTATGTAATGCTGCCAGTGGTCTGGAACTGACAGACGCTGACCTTGATCTCTTATTGAGATATCTCCGCAATACAGCAGGGATAGATATAGCAATTGATGTGGAGGGATATGGGAGGACACACAAGGTAATGACTGGTTCGGATTTTCTTTTCTGCACTTGCTTATAGTTCCGCTTTTCAGATAGTCAAGTTCCCAGAGAAACGGGAATCATCAACAGCTCTTCAAGCCTGTATCACTCAGTTCGACAAAGCATTAATCGGTATCAAAACAACATGCGAAGCGTTGAGAATTCAGGTCGAGGACATACAGCAACAGATGGAGAAGTATGTCCAAACATCTTTTAACTGACTGCTTAAATGACAATTTTCCCTGTGTAGACTATTGAAAGAGTATGACATCAATGGGAACAAAAGACGTAACCTATACATTAGCAAACGGAGACACCGTATAGAAGAAATTCACAAAAGTCGTTTACGATCCTTGGAAACCATGGAAATGATCTTGATGAAAATAGAAAACTCTCATAACGACGAACAGGTACCTAGTAGTTGTTACCGAGTAATCATGTACTGAAGCATTACGTTGCATCAGTTGATTCAGACTTTCAACCTTGGTGCAGATACGTTACGAAATATACTGTCTGCAGAAACGCTTACTGTAGAAGCGGTAAATTCTGTTACACTGGAAATCCAAGAAGCGCTATCGGATTATAAAGAGGTTGAAGAAGGCTTGGCAAGGGGAATGGATGAAACTCTTAGAACACAATTTCCAGACATCGAGGAAGCTGAATTGGAAGGGGCCCTTAAAAGTTTAGACGAGCTTGTCATTGACCAGCCTAAAGACCTGTCCATGGGAGACCCAACCTATACTGTCCCAGAGAAAGTAGATGCGCAAGGCAAGGAATCAGGTCAAGCAGCTACTGGGAAGGTATGCGATGAAACAGGAAATAAAAACCGCGACGAGAAGCAGCCAGAATTAGCCTTATAATAAAGAAAAGATGAGGGTCCTAGCTTTCGCCTAAGCAATAATTAATGAGGTTTTAGCCATCGCATAATAAGCCACCAAACTTTTTTGGTCGAGGCTCCGCAACAGGTGTCAATTCTGGTGAGGAGAAGCCAAAAAATATCAGTTTGCCGTCTTACGATCATGTCCGAAGTACAATCAACAACTCATGCTGGCGACAACAACGGTAGATTTGGGATATATGTCACTCAACAACCGTCATGGCTTAATTTCCTATACTGTAGAGAAAATTGAGCTTACGAAACTCATTCGCGATCTCAAAGCGAAGGCCGCCGAACTGAAAATGCAGCTAAAACCTATCATGCAACGGTAGATCCCGGTAGAGCAACTCATGGAAATATCTAACAGTTATATAATAGAATGCAAGATGGCGAGATCAAAACCAACAAAGGTGTCTCTTTCTTGGAAGTTAAATACCAAATCATGATTCAATATATACTACAACTGGCTTTCTATGCTCACCTGAAATTGTGTGGCAAGCAAGTCGAAGGTCATCCAGTTATTGAATCATTAGTTGAATCCCGTGTGATTCTCGACAGAATGAAGCCAATTGAAAGCAAACTCAAGTATCAGATTGATAAACTGGTACGAACAGCTGTCATGGGCACCCGAAAAACAGAGCAAGAAACAACGAGCACTGATGCTGTCGGTAAGTGATTCATGCCACAGTAAATGAGAAATATCCGGGCACTAGCTAACAGTTAATAGCAAACGATCCATTGGCATTTAAACCCAATCCAATGAATTTGCTTTCCAAGGAAGAGGACGATGAAGAGGAAGAAGATGCGGAAGGTAACTCTAGGGTGTATTAGCAAGAAAGGGACTATAATTAACGTGTGTGCTGTAGAAGACGTCAAGGGTATATACCGACCACCTAAACTAGCACCAGTCAGCTATGATGAAAACACTGGTAAAAAATCTAAGCGAGAGAAGGATGAAGCACGCTTGAGAGAAAAGGCTTCACGATCGCGCTTGATGAAGGATTTGGCAGCAGAGATGAATGATGCACCAGAGGAAATTGATGCACTGGGTGGTGTGAATGAAGGATTTGGTTATGGCGACCGCATAGACAATCTTATTGCAGAAAAGGACAGATATGAAGAAGACAACTATGTTCGATTGTCTGTTACACGAAAAGAGAAACAACGTTTGAAGGCCAGGAACAAGATGCGATTCGAGAGTGAATTTGACGTAAGTGAACTGCATGCAAGGGTTAGGACGAATTTATCTAACACATTAAAAAAAAATAGAACTTGAACGATTTCAGCAATTTGGCAATCATTCAGGATGTGGAGAAACAGGAAAATGAACGCTTCCAAAACGTGCTGTCACGTAAAAGACGTACAAAGCATGGTGACGATATGAATCTAAATTCAGCACAAGGAAACAAGCGCGCACGAAACGAAGGTGTAGATGGAGGTTATCACGGATTAATAGATGGTGAAAGCAATGGACGAAACAAGTTTAAGAGAGACCGTGCATACGCAAGTCGTTCGAAAGGCAAAAAGAGATCATAGAGAATCAAGAAATATCAAAAATAAAACATCCCACTTTTCTTTTGGCATTGGCATAGTTTGTAATAGGCTGATTTCATTTGTTATTTCTCTGTTCGCGGATTTTTACAGTAATTCTTATAATTTAGGGCTCCAAGCGCTTGGGGTCACGGGGGAAGAGACTGGAACGACGGATGTTACCAAGGGCAAGATACAACATCACTACACGTTCCAGACCGATACCACCACCTGCGTGAGGAGGAGCACCAATCTTGAAGGCATCAATATAAGGCTGGATGGTAGTAAGATCGACACCGTGCACTTTGGCTCGCTCAGTCAAGAAATCGGCATCGTGAATACGTTGAGCACCCGAGAGAATCTCCTCACCACGCATGAAGAAATCGTAGGAATTAGAGTATTTAGGATTTTGAGGATCGGGCATGGTGTAGAAGGGTCGGACATCCAGAGGAAATTTGTCAAGCATGTAGAAATCGGTGTGATATTTTTCTTTGACAAGCTTACCCAAAAGCTTCTCATTGGCAGTGCTAAGAAAGGATGCATAATCAGATGGCTTGTACTACCTCAGAGCCCGAGCCCATTTTACCTGAGATCCTCATAATCTCCAATTTCGACACCGGCATCGCGCAACATTTGGATACCCTCAGCATACTTAAGACGTAAGGTCTTGGGCAAAAACTCAAAGTCTTCGAAGGGGTACTGTCGTTTGACAGCCTCAATTTCGGTTGCAAATCGTTCCTTCAAGTTTGTAAAGATGTAAACGAAAAGTTCATCCAAGACATCAAGAACTTCATGGTAATGTTCTTCGAAAGCCATCTCCATATCCAATCCCATGAATTCTGTCATATGGCGGTGAGTGTTGGAGTCTTCGGCACGGAAGACGGGGGCGATCTCAAAGACACGTCCAAAGTCGGCAGCAATACACATTTGCTTGTACAACTGTGGAGATTGTGCGAGATAAGCGTTCGTCTTGAAGTAGGAAATCTTGAAAACGTTGGAACCACCTTCGGAAGCAGTTGCGATCATCTTGGGGGTATGGATTTCCATAAAGTTCTTTTGAACCAAAAATTCTCTGAAGAGCAAGCAAACTGCCGATTGAAGGCGGAAAATGGCATTATTGGTGGTTGTGCGAAGATCGAGAACACGATTGTTGAGACGAGTGTCCAAATTAACGCGGACGAACTGTTCATCAGTGTCTGTTTCGGGGCGAGATGCATCTTCAATGGAAAAGGCCAGTCGTTCTTTCACTTCAGATACAACATGGATTTTGCTAATAGAAAGTTCGGCATCGGAAATAGTGCAACTCTTGACTTCCTCCAAAGGTTTGACAATGGTGGCCTCAACAAGAACAATCGATTCAGCAGGGATAGCAACGCAGAATTTAACCATCTGCTTGCTAATTTTGTCAGCATCGGCAGTGATGATACCCTGAATGGTGGATACTCCTTGACGGAAGACAAAGAAACACATCTTGCCACCCGTGGGACGAGACGTGTGAACACGGGCACGAACCAAGACGGTCTCTCCAGCACGGCTGCCATTGATTGTCGTGATATCCTCGCGCTTGATGCCTAGGGCCCTTTTCTTTAGCTTTCAAACAAATATTGATTTGAAGATATCCGCATACCGGTGCGTTCCTGAGACTGATTCATTGGCAACTTGCCATAGCGGTCGAGCGAATAATCCTACAGAAGCCCAGTTTGTAAGTCTTCATGTCTTCTTGAAGCCGTCAACACATACAACGTTGTTAGCATTTCGCGCAGCACTCTCTTGAGCAATTCTTGCTGCGGTGGCTGCTTTCTTTTCGGCCTTTTCCTTTTCCTTCTGAAGCTTCTTAAAAGCTTTCTTGGAGATAGGCTTTCCTTCATCACTGCCAAGGTATTAATGAACTGAGACTCGTTTGGTAGTCAGCTATTATACATACTCAAAGAAGAGCTCTTCAGTCTTCTGAGTGATTTCTTCAACTGATGGCTGCGTTTGTTCAGACATGTTCTAACGACCTGGAATCACGCGTAAAATTTTGGAAGGGATTAAAAAAAGTGGCCGTCAAAAAGTGACGTGCTCTAAAATGAGTCACTCTTGCTGGACTTTCGTTTTGAAGAACAGCTGATTCAGTAAGCAGGCAGCAGGAGATCAGTCATATCCTGTCATCACTCGATATGGTTTCGTGTGTCGCAGCACTTTTCAGCTTTGCTTTTTGTTTGTATTCATTAGAAAATCGCTTTTTCTTGTGTTTTGCTGGCACTTGCATTGGTGCGCTATTTCAATTCTCGCACATCAGGCAGTTACAGGTGTAGGGCAATTGTTCAATTACCATAGCTATTCGACAATTCTCCCTCTGGGATGCATAGCCCCACGGTGAATAAAACAACATACGTTGTAAAAAAAACCAATACCAAATGTGGGAGGAAAGAGACGGGTTGGGGCTTAAAGTTCCGATGCCCTTCGTGTAACGTACCCTTCAAAACCTGGATCTGCTGTCAACGAACGAAGGAACCTTGGGGACAATTGGGTTCTGTAGGAATACAATGCGTTGAATAGCATGTGCAAACACTCACTTCACCTGGCATTCAATTTCTTAGACTGCACATGTTGCTGCGAACTGCCAATTACCTTTACCCACCCTAG
This sequence comes from Apophysomyces trapeziformis B9324, assembly GCA_000696975.1. Lineage (NCBI taxonomy): Eukaryota > Fungi > Mucoromycota > Mucoromycetes > Mucorales > Mucoraceae > Apophysomyces > Apophysomyces trapeziformis. The sequence continues at coordinate 28,965 of JNDP01001328.1, forward strand.
CCAACCAAAATTATACCCACTCAATCCGCCTCACTCTTGGCCCAAACCTCGCAAAACAATTATCCAACAAAAATGGATGTATAGCAATTAACAAAGATATCAAATTGCTAAGGCCAATTCAGCCAGCGTACAAAAATTTGGCGATGTTTCGATCAAATGCCAGGATTCCACGTCTTTTTAGCCGTTTTTTCTTGCGTATTCGCTTTGTCCCTCAAACATGTACAGTGAAGTACTCAGTTCTATCCGGTAATCCATGTCTGACTGTCCAACCTTGACAATATAACAACTTTTTCCCGTTTTTTGAGTTAGCGGCATCCTAGAGTGGTGGTGTTACGCAGGCTTTAGCACAACAAGCGTGATTGTATATCATATATCCTAACTGTTGGTATCAATAAGGCTATTCACTGAATCAAATATTCTCCTGGTCCCGCCCATTCGCCCCAATCATCTTCACTATCATTAGCTGGAACGGTGTTTGGAGGACCATCCATTGTTCCGGTATTGGTACCCCCTATTGGCAGTTTACCGAATTCGTCAGGATGATCATTGTCTGACGCGTCTGCAAAGTCACCGAATTCTAATTCCTCTTCCTTCTCAACAAAGTTCTTGCTTGCTAAAGAAACGGCAGGTAGCATTGTGGGTGATGGAGTATCAAAATCCCATGATGCTGCACGCTCTTTTAAAGAACCACCATGTGCGGTATCTTTACTGGTAGCTTCACCCAATAGCGTATCTTCCCAGGATGATATTATTTGAGCAGGTGTAGTATGGCGCCGGTGATCCTTATGATGTGGAGTTGGTGAACTGACAGTTTCAGGTTGCTGAGGTGATGGAATTAAAGGTGTGAACGATCCATGGAATGCTCTTGTATCATATCGGACTACATCGGCGTCCTCCTGAATGAACGTACCACCTGGTATGGTATCAACGGAATTAGAGACAGTCGTTCCCAAGTTTGTGTCTATCAATGCGGCAGTATGTGCTTCCGTCTTGCCGTCTAATGCTGGAAACTCCTTCTCCGGACTCTGAAGACGTTCTTTTGCAGGAACTGATGTTTGGGCCAGCGAGGTTTCATGTGGCAGTTCATTAGCCTCTTTATCAGAACGAGACATATCACTTCGCGTGCGATTATGTGTCGACAGCTTCATGTGCTCGTTAGAATCATTGTTGTAGGAGGAGATATTCATTGAAAAGGTAGGACTAGCGAAATTCTTCGGACTTGCTGATTCGCTGGTGTCAATAGCGTCAATTGAACTTCGTATGTTAAATGGAGACCGAGGTGTTGATGTAGGTGATCTGGGTAATATAGTCGTTGAAATATGCGGTAAAAGCTTTGAAAATGAGAAACTAAATCGGGATGATGATTTACTGGAAGGTGACATAGGCGTATCCAGTTTCTGAGCAGGACAATGAGCTCTTACATGTCGATATAAGCAAACAGTTAATTTACCTGAATAGGCTGTGGAGACTGTGTCGATAAGATATGAAGTTCTTCGTCTTTATGTGCAACGTTGTCAATGTGCAGTATGGATGGTGTAAAAGCTCGATTTGACTGTTTTTGCAAGTAGTGTAAGATATATTGAAAGAAATCAGTCGGTTTACCTCATCGCGCTGACAAAGAAGAGCAGCCAAGTGAATCTTCTCGGTTTCCGAATTGTGCCATTTTACTTTTGGTACTCCCGTATCATCCCCCATTGAATGCATCACAGCGGTCCAGGTGAACCTGGTATGAAGTGATCTTACAGCAGTATCAGAATTTTAGGTTGTTGTTGATTTCCAGACATACTCTGTTGCTTCTTCAAGAACCAAACGTCGGATAGTTGTCACATAATCCTCAGTATAGCTATCCAAACTGGCAGGTTCACCAAAAGCCTTTGACAATGCTACTCTCCATGCGGCGACTGTCCTCTCAATATCATAAACCATAGGCATCTCCTCCTTAGCAAATAAGTTCATTAGTATCAGGCTGTCCTGTAACATATCTCACATTTATGACTTCTGCGTAACTTTTTTGGAGACCATTACATTCGCTATTCTCAAGGTCGCTAAAATCGCCAAATGCACCGAATTCATCTCCAGATTCATCCGCTTCAGGGCTCCCTATCGCTGATTCATGATGTTCTGGACATGATTGTTCGATGTTCTCAATCGCACCGAGTGAGATAGTGTGGGCTCTATTTCCTTCTGGATCCTCCAAAAGGTCCTTGTCACTTAATATTGTTTCTTCTTCTATTTGGGGATGTATGCATTTTGGGCTATCGATTCTCTCTAGATCTTGGGCATCTGTCTCTATTAGTACGTTGTGCGAATTTTGATCATTGTCTCTACTCTCATCCCATGTGATTGTTGCGTTTTGCTGTATAGTGGGATCACTACCAGTTATGCATGGCTGTATTTCGGATATTACCGTTGCATCTGGTTCATTGATATTTTGTTCTTGGGATACTGACGGTTTTGGTGCAATTGCTTGCGACGGTGTAACCGGTTGACCAGGCAACCTTGATTTGCTCATTTGGTTGAAAGTGAATGATAGGCTGCCCGGATCACTAATGCATGCGTTATTCGGAGATTCGTTTTCTTGTCTTATTGTCCGCGAAACAGAGACGGAGCGAGTCGAGAAAGAATGTTGCCTTGGCGACTGGTTAAAGAAATCATCGAAATCTCCTGAGATGGCGGCCGAAACTATCCCAGAATTGCTGCGTTTATATTTTGCAGAAGGCGATAGAAGTCCTTCTTCGGAAAGATCGCTTGTGAACTTCCATGCATCAGAGAATGTTGGCATAAGAACTGCGTGTTTACGATATGGTTTGGCACACGTTACACTGACATGCCAATGCAACCTCTTGCCATAAGCCACTTTCAGGATGCAGCTATCATAAGCCAAAAACTTCACAAAGGCTTCTACCCTCAACAAGCCCGAGCCATCTAAGGACGCTATGGGATATGTATGGAAATTGTAATTCCGAGCAGCATCATGCAGAAATACCCTATTGAAAACTTGACGTGTTTTGACTTGGTATTTGTGCGAATAGCGAAACCAAAACTACTTTTCAAGCTGCCTAAAGAGCGAGACATATTCATACGATCGAATCGTACCAGATATCGTGTACAAACTGCCCGCAATCTGTATGTTCCACACGATGCTTCAGGGATATGGGACATACCCGACTAAGATGCAATTTCATATTCCTCCTGCAACAATTACAATATCTTTTTGCCAAGATGGATGTAGAAAACTTCATTTAAAGCAATTAGTGTCAAGTTATTGTGCCCAAATAGGTTGGCTGCTTGAGTTTTATGCTGCTAATTGGAGATGGACGCACATCATGTATGGAGCTTGAGAAGATATATTTTAATGACCATAAACAATCCTTTCTTTGACCAAAGCTACTGCTATATTTTTTCTTTTTGTCTTCATGTCGATCTTTTGTTGGGGTTATTTTTAAGTAATATTTCTAAATCGAATAGTAGGGCTGTAATTGGATCATTTTCTGGGATATTCACTGTGCTACTTGTGCATTTCAGATTTAACCTCTCAAGCATTGATACAGTTATTGTTGAGATATTGCGCAAAGACCTAATCCAGTTCGTCAGTAAAATAACACAACGCTCTATTTGATTCCTACGTACTAATAATAGTGTAGGTTAAATCAGCAGGCCAGTATATGTAGAATATAGGCGTAGACCTTCCCTGTCGCTGCCAGCGAAAGAGACGTCATTATATGGTTTCGGCGTTTCAAAAAAAGGCTTCCAGGTCACTTCGTGCCAGCATACTGTTTTTCTTTTTGCTTCTCACCAATGGCTCCTGCTGACAAAGTCACTTCGACATCCGCTCAAGATAGAATCAAGCGAGTCTTTGAGGACAAAGATTGGAAGTTCTACTGTGCCGTTGCTGCCGGTATTGTCCTTGCTGGTGCTGGTGCGTACTATCTCACGTCCACGTCCACACCAAAGGCGAAGAAACGCGAAATGCAGAAGAAGCCAGAGGAAAAGAAGAAAGAATCGGAAACCTCTGGTACGAGAATTTCAACCATGTTTTACAGTACGGAATAATAACTATTTCCTGCCATAGCTTCCAAGAAGGCTGCCGAGACTGCCGCTGTGGATTACGAGTCCATGACAGACGAGGCCATTTTGGGTCTTACTGAGGAGGTAGCGATCTTTCATATTTAATGTTGTACTTAACGTCGCATCCAGCAACGCGGTGATGCTGCCCAAGCGCTTAAGACGAAGGGCAACAGTCAATTCAGCAGCCGTAAATACGCAGAGGCTGTAGAGTTGTACACGCAAGCTATCCGTTTCAAGAAGGACCCTATCTTCTTTTCCAACCGTGCAGCTTGTTTTGCAAACCTGGGTCAGAATGAGCGGGTGATCGAGGATTGTAACGAGGCATTGAAGTTGGATCCTGTATACGTCAAGGCATTGAATCGTCGGGCTCAGGCTTTGGAGAAGAAAGGACAACTGTCCGATTCTCTTTATGGTAGGATTACAGTTTTGGATAGAGGGCCAAATCTGATTGATGGAAGATTTCACTTGTGTATGCATCCTTGACGGATTCAAAAACGAGACTGCTGCCAAATCGATGGAAAGATTGCTTAAGCAAGTCTCGGAAACCAAGGCAAAGGAAATGATGAAGGTAATATCTGCATACAATGGTCTTCCTCTTTGCTGACGGGTTATCCAGGCTAAGAAACCCCATCTTCCTTCACCTACTTTTGTTACTGCGTATTTGGATTCTTTCCGCCCAGGTAAGCAGCAAAAAGCAAGTCGCATTCTATTTACCAGGATATCTAGTGACTCCTGATTTATCGTCTATTACTGACGAAGAGTCTGGCGATGCATACTATGCCAAGGCCTACCGTGCTGTGGCCAATAAGGATTATGAAACAGCTGTAGAAGCTTGTGAGCGTGCTGTGACTTTGGGTTGCTCTCGCACATACCAAGCCCTCGCTCTCAACATGTATGGCACCTTTGTCTTTTTAAAGGGTAACACCAAGGATGCATTGGAGTACTTTAATAAGGCAATTGAGGCCGACCCTAAGTTCGTCCAAAGCTATATTAAGCGTTCAAGCATATTTATGGAGCAAGGTAAATAGAAAATCCTTAGGCAAAATTTGCGACTAATCTTTCCTAAGGTGATGTTCCATCCACCTTCAAGCAGTTTGAAGAGGCTATCGCTATTAACCCCAGCGATCCTGATATCTATTACCATAGGTAAGGGGCGGAGAAAGATCAGTTGTTTCACGGAAACTAACGGAAGGATATATCAATAAAACAGAGGCCAAGGTGTGCTTGTAACAAGGAGAAGATGCCAAATCCGTACTAACAAAATCTTTAGTAAACTATATCAGTGGAAACTATGACGCTGCCGCCAAGGATTATAGCGAGAGTATCAAATTGGATGATTCCTTCGTTTATGCCCATATCCAGCTTGGCGTTGTACAGTATAAACTGGGTTCGATCTCTTCTTCTATGACAACATTCAACAACACCTTGAAAAAGTTCCCCAACTCGGCAGACGTGCACAATTATTACGGAGAGCTTTTGGCGGACCAACAAAAATTGCCAGATGCCATTGACATGTTTAGCAAAGCCATTGCTATGGATCCCAAAAATCCATTGCCATATATTAACAAGGCCATGTTGATGTATCAAGTTATGGGCGACATTAACGAAGCTACAGCACTTTGCAAGACAGCTTTAGAGGGTACGAAAAAGCATAACAGATGATAATGATCGTGATTTTCTGAATCATATTATTAGCCGATCCTGCATGTGATGCTGCTGTTGCATCTCTCGCACAGATCCTGCTTGAGCAAGGCAAGCCTGAGGAGGCTCTCAAATACTATGAGCTGGCTATTGAATTGGCGAGAACCGAAGCCGAGCTTGAACACGCCATTTCATATGTCGAGGCGACAAAGACTCAGATCAAGTAGGCATTGCATATTTAATCTTTCCGTGCTATTAAGCTCATTATCATTTGCTTCTTTTTTTTTTTTTTGCTACAGATTCGCACAGGAATACCCCGAAGCGGCTGCAAATCTGAAAGCATCAAGGGGACAATAAGAGTAAAAGACGCAACAACCAAAGCTCAATACAAACTTAGTAGAATAAAAATGTCAGCTTTCAATCTGTATCTAGACAAAATGCTTAATTGACGAAATCTTACCACTAGCATTGGTTGCCATGGCGTTAGCGTTTCCTGCTTCGATGGTGCTATCTGAAGAAGAACACATATTCGTAACGTGTTTATACACGCGAGTAGTATAACTGTGCAATAGAGAGAACTTGATGACAATCATGAGCACGTTTAGGAATGGTTGCTTGTTTGACCGTGGGTTGCATTATTCGCTCAGCTTTTAGAAAACAATAAGAAGAATAGTCATCAGTCTCATTTTGGTATGACATACCGGTAACCATTCGTACGACAACCGTAATATATATGTGTCAGTATGAGGCAGTAAATCAGGAATCTCCCTTAAAAGGCAAGCAAAACTCTACTTATTTACCAATATTTAATTGCTTACGAAATGAGAACTATATCCCTAAGTTGGTGCTTCTGTTGGCAAGGAAAGAGTTTTAACCCCTGATGTAGCCTTTCTGACTTCGAAGAGTTCCAACTCAGTCCACTTGTTGCAATGGTTTGCAGGGAAACCAAAGTGGTTGCATGATATGGTTCATTCTGGGCTCAATGTTCCATAATTAGCAAGGTGTAAATGGAGGTAAGTAAATTTTCCATTGAATTACATGCCATTCAGCAAAAGTCGGGTTAAAAGAGGTGCCTTCCGAGCTTTAGTTCTTTGATCAAGGGTCAGCATGAACATCAAGTCCAAGCAACTAACACTTTCGTATTCGACCGTAGCCATGTTGATCAGCAGACCAAATACAAGGCGAGTCACTGGGTTGGCTCATATGTAGCACATAAGCGGGACATTTATTTAATTGCGTCCATCTTTTTCCCTTTCCTTCTTTTCCTTCCTTCTTTGCTTGTTTTCTCCGCATTTCAAAATGAACGGTGACCTTGAAAAGCAAGAGACATTAACTGAAAAGTCACCTCTGATGACATGCCATTCTGAGATGACGTACTGGCAAAGATTGGATTACCTTTTGTTTGGCCACTGCATCAAAGATCGTCGCACATTGGTCCACGCTTATACGTTCGCATTTGGAGCAGCATTAATCAGTCTATCTATTCATTTCATCATCCCTCTTTCTATACCACAATACCATATGCCGAATTGCTTGGCTGATACGGACTGGATCCTTCAGTTACTGGTAACCACCTTTGGAGGAGTTATTGGTAATGAACATAAAGCAGTCACCGATAATTGTAGATATTAACCATGTTTGATGCCATAGGCTTGGATGCCATTTGGAATCTGGATATTATAGACTTGTTACTGATTCTAAGCACTCTTGGGTCGCATGTAGGAATTGCGTACTGGGTTACCAGAATCACGGTGCTTGCTTGCTTCCATACACATTACCCAATAGGATTGTTGATAATACCTCTTGCAGCCATCTGGGCCATTCAAAAGAGAAACCGGAATAATAAAAATTAGAACACATAATTGTTTTTGAACCAGTATGCTTGACTTTATTCGGAAACGGATGGATAAAACTTAGAATAAACTTTGTGCACGCTTCTTTTATGTGCTATAGTGTTTAAACCAACTTGTAATTTTTCAGGGCACAAAGTCTAGTATTGTGTGCCTAGCCTGTTCCACAAGACCAATTGTTCGTGGTAACCAAAGAGACCGGCTTGGTGCCAGCATTCAATCCATTGGTGTGACTGTCTGCCCGAGGTAAATTTCGGTTCTCCAATTGTGGCGGGCTGCGAGCAAAAAAGTCTTTGCAGGCACCCTTCACTTGTTGGTGTGTTTGAGGGAAACTCACGCCACATATTTAGCCATGTCCACATTGCGTCTTTTGCCATCCGTTCGTCCATTGACAAGTGTCCTTCGTCATACCTTGCGTCCTTGCGCCAGACAGCCTGGTGTGATGAACATGACGCGACGATACATGTCCGAAAGCAGTTCAGCCCCCCCACCAACACCCGAAACGTAAGTTTATGCAATAACCTTAACAACACATGAGGATAACTCAAAGGCCATTAATGGCAAATAATAGACAAAAACATGACAGTGGCAAGCCTTCTTCTCCTGTGCATGCCATGCTGAAGGCTACCCTGCCTTTTGTGAATGAACATGGTTGGTCTATGGACAGTTTGATGCTTGGTGCCCAATCCCTTGGGTACCCCTCCGTGGCCCACGGTCTGATTGCCGATGGCGAGTCAGGCCTTGTGGATGAATTTTTGAAGGACTATCGACGTCAGTTCATTGCATTGATTGAAGAAAAACTTGCTTCTGACGAAGTAAAAGGGTAAGCGATAAGGCAAGAATGAGAAAGAATGAGCACAACTGCCACTCAATGCTCATTCATCAAATTTGTACCATACAAGACTTTCCATTGATGCCAAAGTTCGATTGTTTACTGCCATGCGAATCGAAATGATGCAACCTTTTATCAAACGTTGGCCAGACGCCTTGGCTGTCATGGCACGACCTTCGAATATTCCAATGTCGTTGAAACATCTAGGAGATATTGCGGATGATATCTGGTACTACGCTGGTGATCGAAGCCCTGATGTAATACAAAGATAAAGGAAAGAAAAATCAATTTGGAAATTGACGATGATATAGATGAATTGGTATACCAAGCGTGCATCACTGGCTACGATTTATTCTGCAACGGAATTATACATGACCCAAGATGTCTCACCCAACTATACTGAAACATACCGTTTCTTGAATAGAAGGCTGGATCAAGCCAAGTTGGTAGATGCCAGTGCGCGTCAGGTTAGACTCACTAAAGGACGATTTTGCTTTGGGCTGAAAATTTTAGCTTACGCCATCTTTCAACTTTTTTTTATAGTTATGCACGATGTTGGCATTCGGCGCCAGAAGTTTCGTCGGTGCTCTTTCCACGGTAAGTTAACGGTTTGGAATGAAAAGCGTGTGCAAAAAGAAAAAAGCAGAGATCTTTTGTGAGTGATTCATCTGAGCATTTTTTCTTTTTTGGTCTTTGTAGCGAGGCAACCGTGTTCTTTAGATTTCATATTTCTTCTTTTCTGTTTGTATCGTTCATCATTTGCAATATGCCGACTAGTCAAACCTCCTCCTCCCCACTCTATCATATGAAAAATTTACAGTTTTATTAGTATTTAGTTGGATGGGGAATTGTTGTTTTATATACATATGGAAGGGATGCATGTTTCGATGTTGATTGTGTGTATATATATATGTATATATATAGTTCGGTGCGGGTGTGATTCAATGGAGGGGTCAAGGTAAAGCAAAAGGGAATCTTTTCATACGATGCCATCGCAGGCATGTTGGATCGTCTTTGCTATTAACCATTCTGAGCCATGATCGAAGAGTTTGTTTAACAACGATTTTGTTTTTCCCGATTCGACAAGACCTGTCCATTCAATCATGGTGCAGAATCGATCAATTTCTGGTCTCGATTTGGCAGTTTGGACAACCGATCTGACAACGTTAGCTGCCGAGCTGGGTGAAGTGATGATATCGAGCCAGTTGGCTACTTTTATCCAATCGCCATCATGACTGAAAAGTTTCCATGAATGGCTCACAGTCTGAACCAGGATCACGAGACCTGTGGCTAAAAGATTGGCCAAGGCCAGTCGTCCACTATCCAACGCACTCCAAAAGCGCTGGTTGACCTGCGCAAGTGTATGGCTGAACCCACAGGGCTGCAACGCGACGTGGACGGGTTCAGGATCAGGTGTGGTTGGTCTGATGATACACAACATCTCTTGGTCGAGCGTGACAGCCGTCACCTGGTACCAATCAAAGTCATCGTCTTCAGGCCGAGCGGAAAAGAATTGGCATCGGACTTTGAAGGTTGCCCCGCCTTGACCGGTTGCCTGACTCAGACCAGAGCACAAGGGTTGGACATCGTCGGGGTGGACGAATCGCATGATTGGTACGCCCGTCCATGACGTCGGTGGTGCCGTCAAGGCGTCTGCACAAAAAAAGGCATCAATCGTACCATACGGAGTCAAACGCGCGATGGCAAGGTCACCCAAAACTTTCCCGGTTTCGTATAACTGTCCTAAAACAGTGGTGTCTGAACATACAATCGTACCGTCATCAGGATGAGCGCAAACACATAACATTAAGCGTTCATTTGTCTGTCGATGATAGATGGTTACGAACGATGAGGCTATTGCTTGAGCTGGGTCCAAAACAGTGTGAAGTGGTTGATCGGTTGGATCGTAACCTAGCAGCTGAACTAGGTCTGTTGTGGCAGAGACGATTTGGCCTTCTTTAACAGAAAGGTAGGCCATAGAACGTAAAGGACAGGTAGATAACGTATGCGCTGCCATCGATTCTTTTTTTTTTCAAAAAGTAAATAACAAAACAAAATACAATATATAACAACAATAGAAATAAAGATATATAAAAAAAAGAGGGGTGTGTATGTGTCGGAGGAATAAACAAAATACTTATATATATTTTTTTTGAGTGGGGTTGGGGGGAGCAGAGAGGAGAAAGAAAAAGAAAGAAAGACCACCCCCCAACTCCTTTACCCTTACGTACTTGCTTACTTACTTCCCCTCGCTGTCCCTTTCTCCCCCACATTGTGTTCTATACTCTTTCTCTCTCTCTCTTTCTCTCTCTCTCTTTTGCCATCCTGCAGATTTCTAAACATTGCGCCAAAAAAAAAACAACAAGTCCTCCTCTTAGTTCCTTTTCTTTTGTTTAATGAAATTTCATATACTAAAAACATGCCTCTTTTTTTCTTTTCTGGAAACGTAAAGAAAAACGTCGTAAAGATTTTAATCGGGCGAATCATGATGAACCTCTTTTTCTTCTGCCTGTCCTTTGGTTTTGGAATGCTCTATTCCTCATCATGTCATTTTCCCCATTCTTTATTTTGTTTTCTTTTCTTTCAGCTTACCCATCTTTCGATGATGACTATCACTCAACTTGGGTCGCCACGTAGTACTTGTGACGAGAGGCGGAGGTGGGGAAGGGACCAAAGGCGGATAAACATAGTACATAGAGGTATAATAAGGGTTGTCATAATAAGCCGAGAACTGGTCATGGGGCGGAGAATACACCGGCATGGGATAGTATGGGTACACAGGACAATCTAACATGGCATGTGAGTACCCCATTTAGGTCAAGTCCCTCTTTTGCTGGGCCTTACTCTTATTCTTCTTCTTACCTTGATACTTATTATAAGAATAAGCCATATCCGTCATACTCTATCATGAAGTTAATATTCTCAATCTTACAATAAGATCGTATTTGGGTCCGTGTCCTTTTTTATTACTTCTTACCGTAAAAGGCATGTAAGCCGTTGTGTCGTAGTAGATCGACAATGGTTCACGCGACTTGGACCCCACTTGCTGAGAGATTATCGGAGGTTGAAAATAACATCCAGTCCCAGTCATCTTGGATTCATCCTCCTTACTGCCAGAGGCCGTTTGGTATTGATAAATCGAGGCTGGAAATCCCATACCAGGTGGATGAGGACGTTCCATATACGGACTCTGAGATAGCCGACCGGTCAAAGGTTCATGATATTCACGGTAGGCAACCCGGATAGGCCGTCCAACCCAGACAGCTCCGTTCTAAGCAAACAGAAACCATTTTATATTTAATTACATCGAAATTTGGGGACTTTCCTACCTCGTGTTCAATCGCTTTTGCCGCTTCTTGCTTATTGGTGTATCGGACAAAGGCAAACACACGTTTACCTCCTCTAGTATCTGTTTTACGGTGCATACGCAAGTGGACAATGTTTCCGTAATGTCCGAATCGGGAGTATATGGCGCTTTCCGTCACCGTTTCTGGAAGATTGCCGATAAAGACACTAAGTTTATCTGTGCGACACACGGCAGGGTCGGGAAGGCTGCTCTCCAGATTGGAAGCCCATTCGACACACCAATGGCTTGATGCCTGAGAGGCACGCAGACTCAAAAAAGCTTTGATAGCATCATCACGGTACCGGAACTTGACAAAGGCACACTGCGCCTGACTACTGGACTTGGTAAGCGTGATATCTTCGATCTCGCCAAAGCGTGTCAATTTGCCTTGAATTTTCTGATGGAGTGTATACACAATGAGTTTTCATTACCAAGACCCTCACTGTTTTTATGATATATATTTACGTTTTCTGACAACCATGTGTTATCCAAAGCAGCAAGGCAGAGTGTCCGATTTACTCGTGCTGGTTCGCATCGAATGTTTCGTCCATCCAGTACTGTTCCAGGCGCTTCTCTCAAAGCCTTTTTGGCGTCACTCATTCGTTCGTATTGGACGAAAGCATAAGGTCGATCCATCCAATCCTTCAACACTTTGACGTTAAGTAGATCACCCCACTGCATAAAATGATTCGACACCGAAACGTTCAGCTGTTCATCATTTTTCTCTTTGGTCAAACTACAAAAAATAATCGATGAATACAAGTACTATGTTTTCATGGTATCTTCTCTTATCTTTTTCCTGACCTTGCTACAAAGATACAGGCGGCTGGACTTCCTCGTTTATCGATATCTGAATCTGACGTTTGTTCTGCATGAATGGAATTTTTTAAAAGGAAAATGAGACCGTCACATGAAAATATAAGCTATTGTTTCTACCTGTAGGAGAGTGGCCTTGGCTTATCTCTGTTGAATCTGTAGAAGACGAACTCTCAGAACAGCTGGGATGACGATGCCTCGGCCATGAAAGGACTTCTTCTTTTTGAGAAAGCATACTTTCGTGAAAAGTTACATCGACAAGATGATTGCCTTCCTTGACGGTATGTTGATCTATCTGGGATTCTGATTTCTCCGTCATTCAGTAACCTTTTTTGGCGTGATGCTAAACGAAACGTAGGTATAAAGAAGAAGGAAAAGAAAGAGAGGGGAAAATTTTATAGAAGAGAAGACAACAAATGGTTCCAGTCTTTTATACTGATGAAGAAAAAAAAAAGAACAATTAATGATCAAGATATGACATCGTCTTGTGCCTGGACAGATATAACTCTTTGATTAATTCCTATATCTCTGCCAATGAAGATACACAAACCAAAGAAAACAAGAACTGTCTCCTTCCATCCTATTGTATACCTTGTCTTTTGTTTCTACTTGTTCTCTTTGTATGATCCCTTTTGAAAAATGACAGGACGGATCTGGTTATCGAAACGAAAAATGGAGATAACGTATGTGGCTTAGATACAGATGCACTTAGGTTAGCATTGATCATTATGCAGGACATTCAAACCTGGTTCTTTTTTCTTTTCCTGCTGCAGTCGCGTCTATTTCTTTGTGCTCACTATGACCACTCCTTTCCTCTTCAATTTATTATCTCCTTCTAGAATTGATAATGAAGCCATGATCCTAAGACTTATTTCATCTTCTATAACATTATCTCGTATTGTAAGCAAGAAGATTCAGTTTTTCGCAGCAAGGCATAATGATAACTTTAATTCCATTTAAACCCTTCTTTTTCCCTCTCAAACCTCGCGATCACGAAATAGCCAACCAATGGCCATGGCACTTGGCTGACACTGAATGTCTATCATATGAAATTTTTAACGTTTCGTTTGGAAAACAAAGCTAGGAACTGATATAGGCATAAGATCCATTTAAATTACTAGTTCAAATTTTATAAAGCTTTGCTCAATGATGAGCAGGAACCATGCTTGCTGAGCATTTGGAAAACAAAGTAAAAGCACCACCTACCTTATCCAACCATCTTTGTTCATTACGTGACTTGCCACTGGGGCCGCGGAATTGGCGAGTCCCACTGGGTTGGATTCCTTCCGTTTTAAGATGCTGTTGCAGTATGCCTCATCAACCAAAAGCTCGTTCTCATGCAGGACATAAACGCGCTTTACCAGCACGTCACAGCTTCTTAACTGATGCTGTCCAAGCAGTACTTGAAAATCAGACAAGTAGGCAGTAATACAAAGTGAAAAACCGCGGTGTATTCACTCATTCATATTCCTTTTTGCCATTGGTAACTGATTCCAAATCATCAGAACAAAATGAGCCTAGTATCACTGGTCAAAGTATCATCGAAGTGCTCCCAACTGGGCCCATCCCTAAGGATTACCATCAGCATACATTCGAAGAACAACCAGTAGAATCACAAGCTGGTCATCCACTTCCTATTCCAGACTTTATCGTATTATCTCCACGGTTAGATAAGCAGTCGGATAAAGTATTTAAACAAAAAAAAAAAAGAAGCCATTGCTTATTTCTGTTTGTTAACGAAACATAGATAGTTACTGAACCGATCCCTGAGGATTATTATTTAAAACGCCATCGAAAACATGAGATGGAGGAGAAGAAGCAAAAAAACCGCGAAAAGGAACGATTACAGCATGAACTGTATCAACAGCAACAAATGGTGGACCGTATCCGGAGTATGGATAAGAGCACCTTACTATCGATCATCTCGTCCTTACGTCATCGCGAGGGAGAAGAAGAAGGAGAACAGGAAGAACACAAAAAAGAAGACGAAGAAGAAGTAGATCAGGTGGATGTCGATGCTGTGCACGGCCAACTTTTGCGGGATGCTGAGGAAACACTTAGACGGTACGAAATGCTGGGTTTTGGACGGCGTTTGAAAAAGAAACCGGATGTGTCCAAACCGCCGATCCATACGTTTGAACAACTGGACCTTGCCACACAGCGGAGCGCTCGACGAAGTCCGCGAAACGTGATGGCCTTTGGTCGGAAACTACCACCCATGAAACAAACTGAATTCAGTCTACCAAGAAAGCTCTTTGGTTCACTCATGGATGCACGCATGGCAAAACATTAACACCTCATATCTTTTTTTTTTCACATCACTCTTTTAACTATTTACCTTCCATTGTTTGTTTCCTCCCTTTGATCATCCCAAAGACGGCTTTTAAGTTCGTGTTCCATAGTTTCTTTAGGCATCTTTCATCTGCATGATAAACGGTCATATGCAAAGAAAAAATATCCGGATTGGGCGGTGAAACTTAGTCGGTACTTTTTGACAGGTTTTCTTTTTTTGGGTCGCACGCGTTCTGGACAAGCTTCCTTTTTGTTCTCTCTCCCCGCTTGAAGCAAGTTTAAAGAGATTCCTCAATTTTGAGTGGGGTAAACAATAACCCGTGATCTATTCCACATTTTTTAATATATAAAGATCACAACGTAAAGAACAAAACATATAAACACGTATGGGGATTCTTCATAGGTTAGGATGATTTGCCCTGTTGTCTTGATCTTTTTATTGTAGGGACGGGTCACATGGTGTGAGGGTTAGAACATACAGCATAGGGAGACCTATAGTGTATGTATGTGGGCTAGGGTCACCCTACCTGCATGTCAAACCTTTTAAGGTTATCATGCTTCCCAAGCTGGCTTTCACTGTGTCATGCAGTTCATGCCTAGAGAAACCTCCTCCTTTTCCATGCCCTCCGTGTCCTTTTTTTTTTTTTTTTGCCTAGTGACCCTACCCAAAAAAAATATACCATACTTCAATTTAGAAGACGTTTGGGTTCAGTGAAAAAAAAAAAAAAAAAGGGAAAGCCATTGGGGACTGCATAGTCAAGACAACAAAAAGGAGATGGAAACCATTTCAAAATGCACTTGATTTACTGCTCGTTTTCTTTTTAATAAGAGGAGGATGAGGAAGAGGTTACTAAGGAAGATAAAACAGGATCAATATCTAATAATCCTTCGTGAAGACTAAGGTATCCTTTGATGTCTTCTATGCGTACATAAAGTTCGTAATTAATTAAAGTAAGAAAGCTTCGTTCCATAAGATTAACATCCTGATAAGAATAAACGTAATCCGTCATCTTGGCCACCTTTTTGCTCGTCAGGGCTGTCCCGGCTTCACATAGAAATTTGGATGCGGTAAGAATGGCAGCCAGGAAAAGACGATAGGGTGTGTCGACTTCGCCTTTGGCATGTTTAGGTAGGCAGGTTTTTAACCGTTGGAGATAGATCAGGGCGACGATACAGACAGTGGCAGGCAGATGGGATCGCTCAAAGACAGTACGGATGAATTCGTCTAGGGATGGCAGTAATGTGACTCGTATGCGGTTTTGTATGGATTTATTTGAAACGCCTGAACAAGGGAGTAAAGAGGTGGCTGTATAGGTTGTAAATGCTATATGCAACACAAAACAGATTAGCATTGTAAGTAGTTTTTAGACCGACTGAAGAGATAGTTACATAACAGTGTATCAGGGCTTTTTGAGTAAAGACGTACGGATGTGGTTTGTATAGCCATTGTGGGATAGGATTTATATTACAGCGTGTTTTTTATATATATATATATATATACGAGAGAGTATGTGTGTGAGTATGTGCGTATGGTTATTCGTTCATCAGAGTCGACTATCATGTTAGGCGTTTATATACGTGAGTGATGAGTTTGGAAAAAAAAAAAGACCCAAAAAAAAGCAGCGCGGATGGTTCAGACAGGCTAAACCAATCAAAAAGAATGCGAATATGTTTGACACTGACCACCTCTTTTCTCCGCTCTATAGTGTGTAGATAAACTTTTTGATTTCTTTTCTTTTTCATGCCTAATACGCATGGCTGCTTAAATACATATATAGAGGAAGCATAGACAAGGATGTACTCTATTTCCCTATGAGGATGTTTGCATCTTAGTTAACCGAAGCATCTCATTGTAACATGCGGTCTTTCAATGTTTCGTTTTTAGACTTTGGGAAAAAAAAAAAGACATAAGTCCCAGCTTTGGGCTCAGTGTTCTTTTGTCGGAGACGGCCGATCTTTGCCCGTTTCCCATACGCCTTGGTTATCTGGGACTGGTATTCAGATAAGAATTTCAACTGACACCGCACGCTTACTGGCTTTGGCCTTACCATGGACCGTTTGTTTCTCAATTATTCTAACATTAAACGAATCGGATCCAAAGCCTGAACCTTTCCGATAACGAAATATACATTAAAATTTATTGGACAAACAGTACGTACACGTTGATCAGAGAGCTCTCGCGGGTCTAGAAGGTATGCTCACGAAAATGGTACCCCAAAATAGCACTATCATTATTAGTTTTTTACTATCCGATGGAAAAACAGAGTGGGCGCGAACCCAACAATAGAGACTTATTTTGATGAACATGCGTATGTCTAAAACGTAATCTCGCAAGCTGTGTAAATCAATATGTTGCTGTCCCTGACGGCTATGATCTTCTGGAGCCAGCTAGGTATTTATGGGGTTAGAACAACTCTCAATCAACAGGACAAGGTAGACTTTGTCTTTGTTAGCTTCGCTGACCGATTCGTTCGCCCTATAGGTCACATCAAAGCCCCTGCTAAGCGTTTCTGTTACCCGAACCTTTATTAAAAAATGCCTTTTTGATACTCAGGGCTTTTCTAATATTTTCCATGCTGGTCGCAAATAATTCTAGTTTCTATTCATTTGCCATCGCCGCTTTTACCCTCGAGCCCATAAGGGGTTTTCTTAGTGTTCATGTCCTAACGGACTGATCTAGTCTAGGCGCACAGTTTTATTGTCTTTACACTCATTTTGAAGCACTGAATAAATTCGGATACTGTTAACCCAAAAAAAGAAATAATTATCGCAGACAATTCTTGGCATTACTTAGAATCTTTTTAATGCGACTGCTCGAGTTTTGTGGGAAGATGGACAAGGAAATGTTGTTGGCGAGAACGGTAGTCCTGAGCATATGGACTACAACATTGACCAAGAACAGATAATAAAGCTGCAGATAAATCGCGAGCTAAAGCCACGCGACTAGATAAGCCTTAGAGAAAAGAGTCTCGTATAGAGCTAGCAATAAAAAAATATGCTTACACTTCTTACACTCCTCAAAAGAAGGCGAACTTTTTAAAAGAAAGATTGAGAAATATATGAGTGCCTCTGCTGCAGCGAAGCAGTCTGTTATTTACATTTGCACAGCTCAGGAATGGAGCAATCTCTCAAAGGATCCGTGCCGTGATTTAGAATGAACGGCAGGTACCATTGTGTCTTTCGCACCTGTTTCCTGAATCCTTCTGCCCATTCTCTCGTTTAGGACAGAAGTTGCAAATAATGGTCGCACAGACTAATTCAACCATGATCTGAGCAGTTTGCTGCGTAAAGCCCAAAGACAATTTGGGATATAACTTTACGATCGACGGTCCAATTCTTTATTTAGGCGGCAACAAAAACTCGAATTAATGCCGATGTTTAGCTTAGAAATGTTTTAGTATAAAGTACCTTTGAGAATCAATATCAATAAAGTCAAGCTAAATACCTTGCCCCATGAGCAGGTACTCCTGTGATAAACAGAACTAGGGCCATTGCGTCGACAGATCATATGCAGATCTATGTCATACAACGCTAAAATCCCATCTCCAAGCAAGCGAAAATCAAGCATTGGTGTAATTAGCCATGCGACTCGAAGAAGCGCTTCTTGCAAGCAATACTCGGATACAACACTGATAGCCCTTGGTTACTGCGTCTGCACGTGCCACCTTGTGGAGCTTTGAATGCAAGCCGCTTTGGCTTACCTTTGTACAATAACTTGAAACGACAATGCAACATTCCATCGCGACAAACAATCAACTATGGTAGCGAATGTAGACAGTCTGTCACCCGGTGACTCCTTTAGTTCAATTGCCGCCTGAAATCTTGCTGAACATGGCTGCTCGATTACCACGGAGGAAGTTGTTAGTCCTTCTCACCGTGTGCCGTTCCTGGAACACTGCGCTGACACCCTTGTTGTATGGCTCGATAGAATTAAATGTAATCGGCCGATTCCCTATACTTCTTGATACAATTGTTACTACAGCGACAGACAAACAGCTCGGTCAATTTATAAAACACTTAGATCTCTCCTATTTTCGCAAGCCTGTTTCGACTCGTCTTTGTCCGCGAATTCGCTCTTTGATGGATATTGAGTCTAAAAAACCTCTGAATGACTTGCAACTGCTACCCTATCTGAAAAACTGGATGAACCGCGCACGAATAGGGTTAAATGTTCCATGTCGGTCGGTCCCTTACTTGCAGCCCAGCTTTTTCGGAGACAGGCTTGTCCGCTTGTCCTTATTTGTAACAACTCAGCAAGAGCTTGATACGGTTTTGGAGTTCCGAGTCTTGGAAGAACTATCCATCTCTGCCACCCCCCTTCGCCTATCCATTAAAGTATCATACTCATATTGGGAAAAACTGCACAGCAATCTTTCGCGACTGTGGTCGCTTGCAGTGAAGGATTTTTTGCCATCCGAAGACTTTGCAATAGACATCATCCCGTGCGATAAAGTATCCAGATTACAACTACAATGGGTTTCTATTCGTATGTGGCCCCCCTACTTTGGCAAAAAGTATACCAGTCTAATACAACTAGAATTTGACGACAATGTCTGGGAGGAGGAGCGCTGTGCTGCACCAGATCTACTTGCTGTATCATGCCGCCAACTCAAATCCTTCAGTTGTAGCGACCAGCGCTTGTGTATCGCATTTTTAAAATCATTACATTCGATAGGCGCACCAGTAGCAGCACTATCCCTTTCTTATAACTATGATACTTGGGTACGCGAGAATATTCGTCGATTTCATCAAACCGTTACCTCGATTGTCCTCTACGGTGAATTTGGGATCGATATCCGGCTACTCATGGAAGACCTAAAGGCATGTCAATCTTTAGTGAATCTTACTATTTCACCCTGTTTAAAGGCGGTAGAACTAGATCGCATTCTAGACGAATTGGATAATCTCCAATCTCTTTCTATAAAAGCTGATAGGATTGAAGTGGGAAGCAACCATGGACGGATCACTCATCGCAAACTAAAGAGTATCGAGTTTCGTATGAGCGATATGAGCGATGAAGTATGGATGCACTTGCCACAGTATTGTCCTTGTCTTGCGTCCATAGTGCACGATGCAAGGATATATTACACGAGATCGACTGTAATATGCTATCCCCATCCAAGCCTCAAATACCTAGAGGTTCGTTTTCTTAAGAATTGCCTATGGAAACTTGTACGGATGAGCGAAGAGGAGCGCATCACTGAGCGAGCTACCCCATATCAAGAGTTGATAGACAAGCACGATCACATACGCTCCATTGAATGGTACCGACAGGTTGACAATAAGGTTCGACAGTTAAACGACTCTGAGGTTGATCAGCTTTTACATGACTCACACACAAATAACAACGATCGAGAAGAACCTGAGCGCCTTTCTATTATATCCATTCTTTCGCATTTTGTAGACGAAGTGAGGATGAGTGGTTCTCTAAATTTAAAAGATGTAGCGTATTAGCATCAATTGATACCGAAAATAAAAAATACTTGCTTTTAGCTTGTAACTTTCATTTTATCAGTTGACTATGGTTTACACAGGACGGATGCAAGTCGTTTTATGATCATTCGTAGTCTGCCATCTGGAAACATCTAGTGTACGTTAAATATGGAGACAGTGTGCAAAAAGCTTAATGCAAAATGTCTATCCTTTTCTTTTCTGTAGGTAACGCGAATGTATGAAGTTTAAAGCAAGGTTTGACGCGCGAGACTAAAAGTCTATAGTGTAGAGCGTTCTATCCATCAGCTTTTCCGCCCAATGGATAAGTGCCGAGCGGGCGCCCGATGGCGGCAGTTTGGAAATGGCAGCGATAGCGAGCATACTATGTTTTCTCGCCAGAGTCAATGACTTCTTAATGCCATTGCTTCGATGCACTAAACATTTGGGCCTAAGGTAGCGCACGTGTATATAATATTTTAACTGCCTTCCGTTAGAACGGTCCTTCCTCGTTTTTTTTTCTCTTGTTGGCTTTTAGCGGACACCCTGGACACAAGCATGTTTCGCCAAAGATCCCGAGTCACTGGATCCAATGTAGTCCCGTATCCACCTTAAACAACGCAAACAAAACTAGTGCCACCATTCCGGATTAATAATTTTGTCTTAGAGATAATCTCATTGCCAATACTTAATTAAGGTTTCTCTGTTGCAAAAATCAATACGGCCCTTTCCCAACCTGGAATTGAATCATAATATAAATGTCCATTGTAAATTCTTCACCAAGCGCGTTAAATAAAACAGGGCTGAAACACTAGCAATGGTTCAATGTTAAAGACACCTTTTTTTTTTGAGTAAGCGAGCGGGGATGAGTGGGAGGAGATAGTTAGATGAAAGTATAGAAGACAACACGAAAGCAGGATTGGCTAATGTTTGTCCGGGAGACCGAAACTGAAAGTTATTTGCTCGGTTTCAATGTCTCTAAGATAAAAGGGGCGCTGATTCGCTATGGTCTCCCCATCCTGTACGTCCAGCTGCACGGAGAGAAGCGAACACACCGTTGAATGCGAAAGTGCCAAAGACCAACACAATGAAACCACCAAGTTGGAGCCAGGAAAACGCGTCCCAGCCATAATGAATAGCCAATAACCAGACAAGCACAGTTCTACATCGTCAAAAAAAGGTTAGCAAGAGATTAGAAACAGCAGCAAAAAAAAAAAAAAAAAGGCAGATAAGGGATCCGTTTTTTCCCCATTTCCTTTAATTTTCCTGTTCTTTTTTTACCTTGTCGTGTCAATGGCACTCCGACCGGGCACGCCCACCTTTGTGCTCACCGCCAGACCAAAGAAATTGAAGATAGCGACCACCAAGGCCAGCGCCAATGCCGATTGCCACAAGGCGTCCGAATCCAGCAATTGTTGAAACCCAGCACGGATATCAAACCAGTCCTTTCCGACAAAGGCTGAGACCAACAAAGTGATGCCCAGTAATAACGTGCCCAGTAAGCCCTCGATACCCATCGCTCGTACAGGCTCGACATGGAAGCGATCCATCAAATATTCTTCCAGTGTAAACTGACCAGCCACAAACAGTTGACCTAATACAATCAAAGATGAACCGAACCAATTCTGTTCTTCTTTCGAAGCAGCCACGACAATCCAGCCTGTACCGATCAAAATGGTCAGGACCGCGGTCCATTCACGACCCAGGAACCTTCGGGTCAAGAAAAGGAAACTGCAGATGGCCGAAAACCCGACAATGCTACTTCGTACCATTTGGAACACAGATGGCGTAGAATAAATCAGACCAAGGTTCATCAACTTAAAGAAAAGAAGAAGAAAAGAAGAAGTTTAAATCATCATCGGTAGATACACAGTGAAAGTGGCGTGTCTCTTTTCTTTTCTGCCACCCTTCTTTTTCTTTCCCCTCAAAGAGATGTATTACCGTGGTGGAGATCAAGTCGCATGCGCTTGGAAAGATGAACCATAGAGCCGAACAGGAGAAAGGTGAGATAGGAACAGTCCAGTGATCGCCATAGGTATGTTGGGGCTGAATAGCCTCCAATAGGCTTGGATCCAGTAAGGAGGGTGTTTTGCTAGCCAGTTGAATGGCAAGAATACAAAGGATTTCGCCAATAAAAATCATGGTCGTCTGCAGTAAGGGCTGTGCAAACTCTGTTTCTGACTTTGTGGTATGGTCTACCACTTGGTGATTCTGAAATGTCAAGAGGAGTGGTATACTAACACCTAAAAAAAACAAGTCAAACCGAACGTGTTAAGGACCTTATAAAATGAAAAATACGCGTTCTTGATTATCATTTTCTTTTTTGGTTACCTGAGGCTAGTAAGCCAAATGTGAGGAATAGAGTAGATATGAAGGACATCTCTCGTATCTTTCAAAGGACAATGAAGAAAATAAGAGAAAAGAAAAGAGCAAGTAGGCCGATCTAGTGAAAGGCAGAGAGACACACACACGCACACAAAGAGAGAGAGAGAGATAGAAAAAGAAAGAGAGGCAGACAGGAAGAAGAAAAAGGCAGAGAAATGAAGGTCTCATTTTCCCTCCGCATTTGTTTTGAACGGATGATAAACTTTCTCACACGCCACATACGCACAATACATACACAAAACGTTCGGCTTATCGTTCCTGGGCGTTTGCCGTTTCCTTGCATATTAACACGCCCGATTCGCATGTGTCACTTTCAGTTTTCAGCCCCGTTTCGCTTAGGACATACGTATATGTTTAACGTAATCCTTCTTTCTATGTCGGTTGTTGTCGGTTTCTTTCATTTTATTCCGTGAAATAGAAAGAGAAGGAGAAGAGAAAGTTGGCTGTACACCCAATCGTTAAGTACAAAGGGCGGCACATTGTCCTACATCACTCAGCTTTTTATTTATCTGTCACCTGAGTACCGAATAAATAAACCCGACTGAAATTCCATTGGGACACAGACAAGCCGGCATGCCATCCGAACACAAGGAAAACAAGAAGCCGGAAAAGATGAAACTGTTTGAAAGCTTCTATTTTATCGTTTATGGAAAGAAAAAAAGGGCTGCAGGCACATATCAAAATCGATCGAATAACAAGGGTAATGAGTGCTCACACGGTTACGGGTTGTTGGTATGCTCGGAATCAAAAAGAAACATCCGTAAAATGATCATCCTTTATGAATCCACAACTTGACATGTATCTATCAATATTGACTATTTTGCGATCAATGCGAATAACGAAAAAGATAAAAAAAAAAAGAAGGAGAAAAACAAAAGAAAAGAAGGACGATATAAATACAATTACTGGAAAAGAAAGATAAAATTGTAAACAGTTTGGATCGCTTAGCCCAAACTCCATTGCGTACTCAACCAATCGTACGTCGTCAGTGCTTCTGGTTTGCTGCAATCTGGTGCGCGTCTTTTACTCGTTACCTACAGTCATCGTGAGTTTTTTTTACAAGACTTTCAGCTCTGTTGAAACTTACTCGAGGCATGGAAATGGTAGTGTCATCCGACTTGGCGTGGAAAGCTGCGAGTTTACCATAACCTTGCTGACTGATCAATCGGAAATCGGTATAGCTCAACAGCCAATTTTCAATCACAGCACTATTGACTCCCGGTGTCATGCTGTGCACGTTCACATCCTTAGGATCAGTGACATTGATATACTTGGCAACCTGGTCTGGCTCAATATGGTCGATAGGCAGTCCAGTAATCACCATGGATGTGTCTTCATGCCCGTCACTGATAAATTTCTTTGCCAGCTCACGATCCGCGTTCATTGACACAAAATGATCCCGCAATTTGGCCGAATCGGTTACCAAGAAGTAAACAACACGTTTATGGTGAGGTTTTCGCTTCACACTGGCGAGTTGATTGGCACACGTTAAGAAATAATCCCATTTATCCAGATTATTCTTGTCAAACTGCGGATTGACAATAGCATTGTCATCCGTGCGGATCTACCAATATACCATGTTTGGTTTTGATCTTTACTGACATCCCCCGTATCTCCGACACCAACCTGCATTCCGATACTGAGCACACTCTCCATTTGAAACAAATGTTTATAGGCATTGATAAAGCGTCTGGATCCGATCGTCGGTCTGAAAAGATAATCCGTCAAACATCCAAAGGTGTTGATTTTGTTAAGGCCCATCTTAGACAAAATATCAGGATAAATAGACGACTCTTTAAAGGTTCGGACGATGTAGGCTCGGTTCGATCGCACTTCTACGTACTGAAAAGGAAGAAAAAAGACAAGATTCGATTAAATACATCACATCTAGGATTGCTGGGTTTGTTCCTTTGTATTACCGTTCCTGTCCACAGATTGTTGAAGTCCTGGGTAGGTCCATCGGGGAACAAAATCCCCTTAAGGGCTGGGTACTTTTGATTGAGGGTATCCACTTGTTGGTAATTCAAAAGGGCATCATTCTCTTTATCAAAAATCTTTTTCATCTCCTGAGGTTCATACGTCCAGTTCACGTTGGGCTGTGCAAACAAGATCTCCAATGGAACTGGATTGCCGTCAGCCCAATGAGCAAGATAGGCTCGGTCAGTGAGGAGAGCATAGAAAAAGGTTGAAATCATGCCTAAGTGAGCCAATAGAATTGTTCTTTTAGAAAGAAACATCTCCCAAAATAGCCTTCAGTGCCTTATCTTACCAGACATTCGGTCCGCCAGACCACCACAGCCACGATTACCGTTTGTGGGTACTTCTTTACAAAGATATGAAATATAGCGAGGCTTGTCCTTTTCATTTCTGAAATCTTCAAGGTCGCCGGATTTAATTCGTTCGAGTTGTTCCATGCGACGTTGGTGAAGCTCTGTATATTTCTTCTGCCAGTTGCCGCATTCTCCATCCACGTTATAAGGGAATTCGTCGGAAAAACCGCTGCTAGGATCCCAGCTGGCGCAATATGCAGCGTAGTCAGTTTTTGTAACGTAGTTCACTGCTTCCAATAAACTCTGATGAGGTGCAGGAGGAGTGTAACTGCCGTCTTCGCTCTGGGCAATGACGATCTTGTGCGGAAGCCTACATTCATCCGCCGTCTTGATACCGCCATAGCTGTCTGTGTCTGCATTGGGTTGCAATGCTGCATTGTCTGTCAACATTTTATCTCCTCGAACAACATCTTTGAACTTGGCATTAGATGCAGCAGGAAAAAAAGAAAGCTGGGAAATTTTTTTGTATTACCAGGAAATAATAACGAGCTTAAGGCCATGATGATCACCGCAGCCAAACTCATCAGAGTAACGGCCTTGGCTAGCTTGTATTTGAAAAGCAAGCCATTTAGCTCGCTGTTGGTACCGACTCGTTGATACGGTACGTCAGCCACCATAAGCGCAACAGGTGAAAGAAAAGGAGGGGACGGAACGAGGGGATAATTTAACTTTTTTTTCTTCCGGTGCGTTGTCCTGAGCGATAGCGGAGCTACCTTAACCAATGAGGAACCGATGATCAGAGTGCAAAGGAGAAAAGGTAAGCCATTCTTTTGATTCCCAGATTTCTCTCCACCCAAATGTCATGTTTGGCAACAAATTATTCATGTACTACATTAACTTCTTCCTGCGTGTCTTGTTTCTTAAATCGTCGATGAGTGTTTGACACTAAGAAGATAAATAAGCATGTCACGTAAAGGGCTTGCTTAATTAACTCAATCTGGGGCCATTAATAAACTATTAGACGCTCTATAGAGGCAAAACGTGGAGGCATAGACCGTGAGAAGATGCTCAACGATTGACAATGTGTGGACGAACAAAAACATGAATCCATATATAGTAACGTCTATCCGCATGGTTTCCAAGGTTATCTTGATATCTATCCCTGCTTCGATCATTCCTTGTCGCCACTTGGAAAGACTTGTTGATGAATACTGGCAGATTAGAACAGTAATATCTAGTCCCTGTTGGAATGAGACTGCTTACGATCTTGGTCATGATTCTTGAGCTTAACAAGAGGGCTGATCTATGGTTAGTACAATTAGAAAGAAAGTTCATAAAAGTTACTTGTCATTCAAGTTGGTCAGGTTTTGCTTTCTTTCTTCTAAACTTCTCCTACTTTTTCTTTTGTGGTTTTCTGAATCAAGTGGGGTCCCTTGGGAATTGCTACTATCCAAGATACTATGCAGCAATCGGTCATTGTTAAGGAGCACATAAAACGCTATATCACCCTTACACATGGTTGAATAAGAGTATACCACCCGTATTCAAACTAGACTGGAGCAGATAGCGCTTTCGATTTGATGGCCAACTGTATCATTTTGCTGTTAGCTTCTTAGTTACTGCAACCAACATCTATCAATGCCTTTTTTTTGATTGAGTTTAACGGAGAGTCCGCCACTGATATAGAAGATCAGGGTAACCTGTCCTGTATTAAAAAGTGAAATTCTACTCTAAAAACCAATGTTTCTAAGCATCTTAGAAATTTCGATATCTTACACCATCATTGCCATGCTTACCCAAAACATAAACGACAAAGCTACTATGCATGCATATTGACATATCAATTAGGCTGAAATGCATGCATATATGTTTCCTCTCCTACTGCTCTGCTAGACTACCACGTAGTTATCTTCTCTCGTCAAACGTTCAAGAAGCCTAACCATGGATAAACCGATTGCAATCGCGAATCTTTATTTTTTATCACTTTCCGGTTAAATGAATGCGTTTTATTTTTAGGATGCATGCTAAGGATGAGTCAAATCAACAAACACGCAATACATGCAATGATTTCGCACTCGATCTTTAGCTGGTAAACAATGTGTGATTTGATGCAATAAAAAAAAAGGCGAAAATCTGAAAGCAGCCAAGTTATGTGGGAGTTAGTCATGATTGCTTTTTGGACCATTTGCCTCGGACAATATCTGGTAGCTGGAAAGGCGTCACACCATCGCGTGATACCTTCAGTGGATCTTTGGCGTTCCAAAACTGAGTTATGAAATCAGCAACACATTTTGATCTTGCAGGCATGTGTTTCGTATTGGTGCTTATTCCTTTGGTTAAGCCATAATCGATGATTGGTTTTGATGGTCGAACATGAACAGCGTTCGCCCCCGATAAACCTGTGGCAAGCATAGAGAAGGCAATATCTTCGCAATTAAGTTGGTTATCAATACTGTGATGCAAAGCTGGGTCTAGCAGACTTGGCAAAACAAAGCAAAAATAGTTAGTCCAAGGTACCCAGGTGTCCCCGTACAACTTTTCCCTTAACCTTTCTTTTCACTCACCAGGTGTAAGCAAATAGGTATTCTGAACGGATAAACATGCTTTTCGTCAAAATCATGCTATAGAAGGTTGTCGGACGGCTCACTTTATACATCGCTGTGTGCGTAACGGGATCATAGCTATGGATTCGCGGAAAGTGGCCGACCACGCTGTCCTTTCGGGACTGCCAAGCCTTGATATACAAAAGTAGAGATATATACCGGTTAAGGAAACAGTAAAGTGAAGCTTGTCTTACCTGGAAAGTGAAAGTAAGATCGTCAAGATCGACGAGGACGTCGTCATCCAATATATACACAGCTTCAGTAACCAACTCTGATACCGGGTTAAATCGGTTGTTTAATGAATCGTACGCTTGTTTTAACACACGCACGCGATCGTTTATCAGGATAGATTTTGGAACCTCCAGGTTGGGGTTGTGCCAAGTCACAAACACTGTATGCACGATTGGCGATCGTAACAGATGTTTGATCAACGACGCCAAATGGTCGATTCTTTCTGGTGTGTAAGTACTGAGAAGAACAGAAAACTGGTCTTGAACCGGGAACGATACAGTGGGATCATAGGCGTCACAAATGGTACGTTGTCGTGCCTGGTTTGGCCATTCGCTATCTAAAAACAATTAAATTATATTATTTTGGTTAATCTTCCCCCCCTATAAAGTCCTGTATACCTTGTTCAAGAAAAGCTTGTACCTCCTGCTGTGTTCTACGCCAGTTGTAAAATGCGACGGGATCATAGTATTTCAACCAATCTCTATTACTATAATAGTGAAACGCCCATGGCTTCAATGGACCGCTAAATAGGAAGACACCCTAAACCAACAGCATTAATGAAGCACAAAGAAAATATCTCAATTTTGTTTGTGTTCTGGAAAATGCGATATTTTACCTCTGGTACACCTTCGACTTTCCAACGTAAACTACACTGTGTAAAGAAGCTGGAAAGTGCGAATTCCTGGGTTCCCTTCAGTTCTGCTGTCAAGGTCGCGAAAATGGTCTTATCAGGCTTCAAAACTAAAAGAGGCCAGCTTTCGGCTGACTGTGGAATAATGGCGGAATGACTTGTGACCCGGAGCAGCGGATCAGCATCCTGATACAACATAATTTTAACCCCAGCCAGGCGTTGTTGCTCAAATGAACAATAAACTTTATTCTTATTCGCATTTACCTGGGTGAACAAGACATCTGGTGTAAAGTACACAATTTTCTCGTAGGATGTAAGACTCCATAGATAGATAATGGAGTCACACGATGCGTTAGAATTAGGGGATGACGGTGTCTGCAGGCAAAATGTTAGAGCTTAGATGCACTATTTCTCTTTGTTTACCCAGATAACGTCTCCCAACTTTTCCAACTGAAGAATAGACTGGTTGGAAAACGGAACGTTTTCCGGTAGCAAAATAAGAATATCGAAACTGCCATAGCCTATATGCTTTTTCAGTGAATAGATCGATACTATACTGGCCTCTAGCTGCGATATTTCAATGTTAATAATGAACGTCGATCTCTGAGTGCTACTTTGTAGTTACCATGGCAGGATTGTTGATCACCGTCGCAAAGGCCTTTTTTGTTTGGACCACTGAGTCTTCAGACCATTCAACATTGGATTGCGAAGTTTGTCGGAATATGGGATCGATACGAAGCGCTGGATGAAATGAAATCAAAGCCAACAAAGTGCATCCGATCGTCACTGCAAGGATGTAAAATTTGCGCTGCATGGAACAGGCGGTAAAGAAAGTTAAAGAAAGAGATGCAGAAGGTAAAATCCGTAGTTCACGAATTCTAGGCAGAATTTATTGCTTTATTAGGTCAGGGGATTTTTTAGGTGTATGAAATGGGAAGGAGAAAAAAAAAATCAAGGTGTAAGCGTGTAGAATTAAACTGAAAACGGCAACTTTAATGGAACTCGGCCGATCATTGACCGCAGTGCCTTGACCCATTCTTCACTCTGCTCCACCTCGTCACATACGCAGTCGATATGGAACTCTGGGAATGCCAGCCTAAAGAAGCCACGTCGATTGTCTGCACAAATGGTTTCTGGCTGGAACACACGCTTATCGGGCATATCTACAAGTGTAACAAGTGTTTGTTCTGCCGCCACGCTCAGCCGCACTGCGTCTGCGATGTCATACCGCTCCACAGGTTTCCACGAGTGTTCTTGGGATTCGTAGCCAACAAACTGACTACCGATCAACCGATAATATCTCCGCTGCCAGACCTAGGTGATGGTTTAGTTACTGTTAAAATGGAATAGAAGAGAACAATCTTACCAAAGATGACTGCGGTCGAGTCGACAGATACCCGCTCTGCCAACACGTTTCATGCCATTGCCGAATCTTAAGTGCCAAGTCACATTCACGTAGATTCCTAGGAACAGGCTACAACATCCATTGGTGAGATGAACCTTAATTTGTACATCACCTTCTTACCAAAGTAGGATCTGAAACAGGCAAATACAGCATTTCAACCGACAAGTTACCCACAACTTTGAGCACATCTTCTTCAGCTCCATATTGTTGCCTTCGCTGACGTTCTCGAGCTGTTCGTGCATACCAGGAGTTGAAACAATCAAAGCTTGCTTGATATACTTTTTGATGACATGCATGCTGCATATGGGCTAGCGCAAACCTTGCTTGTCCTATTGCGCCATCTTCTGGATGAACATAACCACAAAGAGACTCCTTCTGCTTCCGAATGCTGGTGAACCATGCACTTAAACCTGTGCGAGGCTTGACATGGTAATCGGGACGTACATGCAGCGCTACAGTGATAATCATATCCGGTACTGCGTCGATAATACATTCGTAGTCTAATAGCACCTCCTGGCCCAGAACTTCGTATCGAGACATATATTCATAACGACCATCACTAACCACGCATCGAACGTATGTCACTTCCTTTGGGAGTGGTAATAACAGGTTATGTGCTCCGCTCACGTGGATATATAGTTTGCCATGGTTGCTAGACAGGACAGGACTTTTGGGGGCATTATTTGCAGCCATGCTTACATCAAGTAGTTCTGGTGTACCTTTGTTTTGGTACTGATACTGTGGTGCCAGCTCGATTTTGATGCTTTCCTGAATTGATTCAGTGGTTGTGGTCTCCTTGGGTTGAGCTTCCTCAGACCTCGAAATGGGTCGAATATAGCTGGACGTCGGTCCGACTGTCACGTTCCCACAGCTTTCTTGTTTCACGATATGTGCAACAGTCGGTTTTGTATCCTGTGGAGAAGGTGGCGCTGAAGTATCAATGCTTTCGCTCACAGAGACCCTGTGGGAGCTAAACGAGGATGGTACAGGCGATTGGACGGATGTATCATCCGATAATCTTACCGTAACCATTTTTTCTTTAGGTGGTATATTCTTGTTTATGACAAATCCTCGGATTGTTTCATTATCTGACGGCTGGCTATCATCCACATCTTCTTCTATTACGGATATTGCTGTCTGATGATGTATCCTGTCATTAGAAGTGCGTTTCTCGATAACACCTTGCTCCGAAGCCGTATGACCTTCCTTTTCTGTTGTGCTGGTATCTTTTGGAATAGGTTCCTGCTCGTTCGTTATAGCCGCGTTCATCTCCTTGTTGTCAGTCAAAAGACTCATTGTTAGTGATTTACGTGCTTCTTCGTGTTCCAACCACTCTTCATGGCTGTCAAACCATAGTTCACTATCTGATTCGCTATACTGGGCAAGACTTTTTCTGTCGCTTCGCATCGATTCTCTTTTTATCACATTTTCCCAGGTATGAATCCCTGAAGACCAATGCGATCGTTGGCTTCCGCTAAGTCTGCGTATTTCCTCAACTTGCATCACTTGGGATATATCTTTCTGTTTCATCGACTCTTCCACGATGATCGACGCAGCATCATTCTTAGCAAGTTTTTTATCATCTGAACCTTCTGTTTCGCCAAGACTGCCTGTCCGCTGATGAAGTAAGTCATCGTCTTCCGCTCTAGTATGGTTCTGTTCCATATCCACTTGCTGCACTTTGTGATACTCTTTATCTTTGGCGTTGCTGTGCTCTGCATGTCCGTGTTGTGCTTTCTCATCGCCTTCTTCTTCAACTTCATTGTGTTCTTCAAACGATTCTCGCACTTTCTCAACGACTTTTTCGTTCATTTCCGCAGTATTTGCTAATTCGCTCTGATTTGCCTCCTCACCGTTTGCAATATTTTCTAGGCTTTGGGCATCTGTGCTTGTGTCATCATATGTAATAGACAATGTGCATTTCCCCGCAGTACTAACTCTTTGATCTGCATCTTTGATATCGTTGATCTCTTCTCCAATCACGCTAGGTTTGGCTACAGTTTCGCTGGGCGTGCTTAAAACATCCTGAGCAGTATAATCTTCATTTACGTGAGCAGTTGTTGTTAGTTCGCTGCTTTCTTTGTTCATGCAGTTTGTTTCCTCTTCGCTCATTTCATTCTCGTTGATAATGACAGAGTCTGTTGAATGTACAGATATCTTGTCTTTGTCCGCACTGTCGCCAATATAGTACGTGGGTTGCTCATCTTTGTTTGCTCTGCTGATATCGTCTACAGATTGCATCGGTATATCGTCATTTGTCTGTGCTTCTTCCTTTTCTAAACAAGGGATCTTGCACGACAATGGCTCCTTTGCATATGCAGCAGTAGTAGTACTGATTTTCACCTGTTCCACTTCCTGTGACGCATGAGGTTCTGTACTTCCTCTTTGAATAACCTGTCTATCGCTTATACTATTTCCCGACGTAATGTTGTCTTCTTGCGTTCCAGAAAAAACCAGCTCCTTCTTTTCGATATGCTCTACCATGGATCTGATATTATTGTGTTCTTCTTTAATGGCTATATGGTCGTTATCATGAGAGATTTCTCTTGGTTTAGTTGGGCAATCTAAGACCTCTTTAGCAACTAGTTCTAGCTGGCTTTTGCTGTGATCCAAATCTGCTTGGATGGGGTTAACCATGTCGGATATAGTTTCATCATCAGCTTTGGCAGTTGCAACCGTCGATTGTACGTCATTGTTATAGTGTATTTCAGAGTCTATTTGTTTATCTTTTTCGATGTCCTTCTTCTCTTCTTGTAATTTAATATCCATACTATCTGAAGAATGAAGGAGTTGTTCTGTATCTACGTCTTGTCGTGCATCTGAATTATCCGTAAGCTTTGAAAAGGCAGGAGATGGCGATCGAACGGGTTGTTCTACGGATGTATCTGTTGGTATCTGCCGAAACACACTCGACGAAACGTATGATTTGTTTTGCAGGGAAGATATCACTTTAGACTGTCTTTTCATATGATCCGCCGCTTGAGCAACAGCCAAGTATTTCTGTAATGCGCTCACTTGCTTTTCTGGAGTATGTGGCTCTACTTGCTGCTTTTCCAATTTTTTCAGTAGCGGGTTATTCTTGACAGCGGACTTTTGAGCTAATCTAGCTACTTCCTGCTGTCGCGCTAATCGTTGTTTCTCCAATTCTGCTTCTTCTTCATCGTTTAATACTTTCTTTTTTCTTTCCTCAACATGACCAGGTCGAAAGTATCGTCGTGTCGAATTCTGCCTGTCCACAACAGCTTTTTTCTCAGCTGGTGATTCCGCTAGTTGGCGTAGTTGCTTAAATCGGTCATTGGTCGCATAGTTAGGCCGCATACGATTGTCCACTTTCTTTGTCACCTGCGTTCGATTTTGTACGTTTTCTTCTTGTTTTTCTTCCTCCTCATCTGTCTGGTCGTCCTCTGGTGGATCAAGTAAACGTAGCATCTCAGGTTGGCAAACGTCCTTGGGAAAGTACCCCATATCGTTGGGAATATTGGGTGAAGCCCCTTTTTCCATCAACTGCGCAACCACATTAGGCAAGTCTAGAAAACTAGCCAAATGCAATGTCGTATTATTACATCCCCAGTAACGCGTATTAAGATCGTCCGTACGTGTGTGCTAACATCACGGGTATATCCATGTTATATATCAAAAGGGAATAATGCAATTCTGCTGTATGTCATACCTTGATAAAATATGAAAGAAGCTCTGTCCGTGCCTTTTGTGCTGCCGTTGTTTCTCCGTTGGCGTCCTCTAAGTGATCGAGCAGAATGTACTGCAATGCGTACAGTGGTTGAAGCGAAGCGCCGAGAATTTCCCAATGCTGAAGTTGTGCAACAAGATGGGCACGATCTGTGTCCTGCGTTATGTCCCGTGCCAATGGCGACCATAGAAGCTTTGGATGACCTTGGTGCAATTCCTTAATTCGCTCAAGATCGCCATTCTCTACCGCCTTTGTCCACTCGGATAACAGTGAACTTTCCCCTGACATGGCGAAACTAGGTGGCGGAAAAGAAAAAGGTTATACTATTTAGAAGAAAACACGAACGACAACGAAGAAAAAAACGTGCACAGGCAAGATGAGTTACTCAATTTGGCAAACTTGTCGTTAGTTGCCGATCAAAGAGAGAATGCTCCCAGTACCTGTGTAACGTCGTAATTCCAGTCATATGGCCATACCAAATCTAACACTTGCACATTCATAGTGAGGAGTCTTGTATCATAATTCACCATCAGCAAGCGCAGTTCAAAACACGTGTTAATTTCTGCATATAATAAAAAGTAGTGGGCGATCCTCTCCATACAGAACAATGACAAATGAAATGGTCTAACCCGCACAGTCCACCGAATCCCGATTTTAATACACCATGCATCCCCTCTGCATGTTTGAACTCCCCTTAATCTTATATCCTGCTTAGGAATTCCTTGCGCACTGTATGCACCATGTCTCTCGGAAAATGTCATTTCTTCATCCACAAAGAAAACTGTGCAGAAGGTATGCTACCTCGTACTGATTTGATTCGTTAAAAGTTCCATCAATATGGCAATTCCATAATTGATATACATTCCTTCAATGCATTTCGCTATATCTACAGATAATGCCTGAGGCCTTGTTGTTCATTGCACATAGCTCAAATCCCAGATCTTATAAGTTTCTGGAATACTCGAGTTGATCATCTCGTTCGTGTCAAAAATGAATCATCAACCTTAAATCAAGATACCTCTTTGCATGGAAGCACACTGTATTTTAAGAATCGTATCATGCTATTTGGGATAAAGGTTTCTGAAAACTTTATTTCTGTCATTGGTACGATTACTTGACATCAAAAGCTAACTTATATAAGCGATTTCTTGTGGTAGACTGATCTTTTCTACGTGCCCATTTCTACCTTAGCCCATCCTAAAATTGGCATACAATTGCCCAGACCAAAGAAAGAATTGCTTAGGATACAGTTAGGTAACTTTTACCCATGTTGACTTGCCTGCGTTTGAACTATCAGGTACCTAGAATAAAGTATCTACTGTTTTTCCTATTTGTCTGCGCGTTTCTATTGCACGATTGGATGAAAATATTTGCGGTCAGACTACCCTTCTTTGCGTAAAGTCGTGTCGCATGTTCACAATCACTGAGATAGTTTGTTTCAAACCACAGCAAGACGAATTTATTTAAAGAAGTGGTTCTCTATTTTTGCATCTAACGAAAAACCTCTCAGAGTGTCCGATCCATTCTTGACAGTCTGAACATTGTACTTTTCGCGCTGTTTGAACAATACGTTCTTGAAGGTTATCATCAACTTGTAAGGGCTTCCTTCTTACCCCAGCCTTCACTTTGGCCTAAAGCTCTTCTATTGAGAAAGGGAGACTAGTGAGAAAGATAGAGACATTTGCATCCTCTTTCTTCGACCAACTGCTTAACCTTGACTGGTGTATGGATGGGCGCATTATCCATGACAAAATAATAACCTTTCATTCCGTGGCAATCCAATCTTTTGTGATTGCCTAATAGACAAAGTTTAAGATACAATAGAAGAAAAGGAGAACATAACTACATTCAGCGAAAATCAAAGTGGAATTTAAAGCAATACAATTGAGAAGAACCGGAGCTGGGGTACATTGCCCTGACAGCTTCTAATACCATAGCTGACAGAAACGGATATGATAGCATCAATGGTGTATAGAAACGAACGAAGAGAGTTTATTTTCCTCTACAGATGTTTCATTCTGTTCCAGACCTTCTATCGGACTGAGTCCATTTTTACTCTTGGGAAAATTGATGTTTTCTCTCTGAATTGTTGTCATCCATAACACATCCATCGATTTCTTATCCATGACTGTGATTTTTGGTTTCAGTAATCTGTACTATTTAAATGCGAAGAGGCAACGTCTTTTCAATTCTTTGGCTCTGTTCTCCAAAACATCCCCGGTATGTACTTCGCATTGGTACTATGTACAGAATTACTCATACTTTATGTTTACATTTCAGCCTACAAGACCTCTGATCGAACGACCTTGGCTGAGTGACTAGCTCTCTGTGTCCCATTCGGTAAGTGAATAGTGTTATCCATTTGCATACGCTGTGTCGCTCAACCTTATACCCCTTTCAAGTCCTCGCCAGGTGATGCATCGTCCACGTCCTCTGTAGTGCGTTACAAAGAAAAAGTTGGCAGCCCTTCGCCACTTCCCCTCTCTCACCGGGCCCACCGGTAACAGGTGCGGTGCCGGTCCCCACGATTACGTGGGAATACCCTTCGGGGGTAAGTAAAAAAAGATGTCAAGCTATTCTTCCATTTACTAACCATGAACATTTTTTCACGCTGCTCGAATGAATTTTGTGTCCACTGGAGGACCAAGTTGAGGTAAGCAAAATATATTTCCCGCATAATCCATTTACTAGTAACGCATATTTATATCCCTTTTAGCGCAAACTTGATCCTTGCATGGACGCAAAACTTATTTAGAGTCGCGTAAAAAATTGTTCAATAAACAGTATCTACAGTTTGACACGTGCGACGTATGTGTCTAACCTATTCACTTTAAGGTCAGATGGACACTGCATCGAATAATATCTTATGTTATCGTAAGCAAACTTTCCCATCAGTCAAAGAGTCTATGTTCGCGCTAAGAAAGCAAACAACTATGCGTCCATACCCCAACCTTGATGATCCAGTGGATTCCAAATCCCTTCGTATCGCATGGTAACCCGTCCATGGTTTGAAAAAGTGACGATATCTTTCTGTCTTCACTTATCGCGAACAGTTATTCCTTCCAAACAGGCAACAGTTTCCTTACTGAATAGTTCCCGACTACCAGAATAGATATACGTATACATCGATAACACCTTCCCTGTGCTAATGGCTATTGTGTGAAAGCAACACCCGGTTTTGGTGGCAGTAAAAGGGAACTATATTGCAGTTGACATATGTTACCAGTCGACATAATAATAATCTTACAAAGGCTTGTAATCAAATGTGCGGGTGATTTCCGACGAAATTGAATCGTCACGTCTCTTCCTTTCTTCAAACATCGCTTTGCAGCAGTGATGGGATCTTCCTCACAAACGAATTTTGGCGAAAGCCTGGCAGAAGATCATGCCGCAACGATCGCTCATGTACAATATTTCGTGGAGAAACATTTGACAGATAATCTGTTAGCTCAAAGATCAAAGTTGGAAATACCAATACGCGATTTCTTGCAGTAAGCGATTCTTGCAATGTCATGACTGTAAGATCCATAACACGGATACATAGGAATACCATTCACGAAGCATGCCGTGTCGCTCAAGAGAAAGAACGAATTGAATCCCGGTTAAAGCGTTTAGTTGCGCTTAGCAATGACGCTCATCAACAAGCGTACGTGCCTTCGAAAAATCAAAAAGTAGCTACTTCTATCCTAGGTAAAAGTTTAACATAACTATTTCGTCAATAACACATTTTAGATCATAAGATAAAATGTATTGGAGATGATTTTGGAAGCAAATTATCGAAGTATGTGGAAGCGCGATCCATGTATCTCCTTGCTGACTTTCTCTTCCTAGGCTGGAGGAACATGAGCAGATCGTCGCTGATGTATTTCAACAACTATTAAATGATGTTTCTCAAGCAAAATCAGAGAGACACAACTTCGTGAAGAAAGTAATAGATCATGCGGTCCGCTATGCAACGTCCAAATTCAGAGCGGCTAGCCATACTCAATTAGAAAGCGTTCAATATACAGTTCGAGCGTTGAACCTTGCAACAGTAGATAAATCGGAAAATAAGACAATTTTGGACGAAATCGAACGTTTTCAGCAATTGGCATACGAAACCCTAGAGTGTGATAAACAGGATCTGCTTCTTGCCAATAACCCGTTTATTCAAGACATGTCCCGTCGCTCACATGTGCTTTCCCAGATAATTCGTGAGAAAGTGGATGAAGCAGTTAGCGTCGATTGGGAGGCATTGATCCATGCTGCTATGGGATTACACCTCTTGGGAAACTTGTTTACACTGTACTATAGACATCCGCCAAGTGCAACAACACCAGCATTAACAGCCGCTTTCGTACAAGAAGAAGTATCTCGCAGGGTAGATTCGGCAAACGTAGGCGAGCTGATATCAAACTCATCAGAGATGAAAACGTTGAAGAATAGTGAACAGCAATTAAGCCAAGCTGTGCAACGTACCCTGCA
>JNDP01001329.1:0-42286 GCA_000696975.1 Apophysomyces trapeziformis B9324
AGAACGTTTTTCTCGGTGTTGCCACACATGATAATGGCGGGGTGCCCGCCCCACAAGTCAAGACATGGGTATTGTACAAAGAGAATATTGGAAGAATATGTTTATATGCTATATTGACTAGCAATTCGAAGAGTAACACGGTAGGGCGACCCAGGTAGCGGCCAAAGCATCCCGACCAAATGACGTATTTTATCGTTGGTACACCCGGCACTTAGTATGGGTACAACACGAAGCTTTATTTTGCTACTTTAGTTTTTGCATTATCACACGCTGTTTTGGCTCCTCTTCCAAGTAAAAAAAAAAGTATATATATGCGTCATTAGTAATGAGTTATGCGAGATGTATATCTCGCTTACGTCAACTTAATCTTCCAATAAACATCAGGTTCATCCGAATAGCTTAAAAAACCGTTTCTGGTTAGTAAATGCGAATGATATGCTCAATCTTCTTTTAGTTGCGCCCGAAGAGTAATCTTATGTATGAATAATCAAATGCAGTACATGTTGGGGAGGTTCGTGAAGAACGGAGCCAAAGAGTCAAAAAAGAAGTTGTCCTTTCCGTTTAAAATAGTTCCGACGACTGAAACCAAAGATGACAGTAGTTCATAGGAAATAAATGGCTATGTAACCAATGACAACACCGTACAATAAGACAAAGAAAGCTTTTACACGAATCAATAGTTTATACTATAGTAGATATGCAGAAAAAAGACAAAAGACAACATCGCCTTCTATATAAGTGACTTTGGTATATGGAAAGAAGACAACATCTTCCAATCAAAACTAACGGTACGTCCTTACACATAACGCATACCGCATTCAATGGCCTATTCAGCATCAGAACTATATTCTATCTATCAGCGTGAAATGGAGCGGTTAGCCTTACGGACTAGACGAATCGGAACCCATATAGTACCGTGATCATTTCAATCGGTTTTAATAGCAAAACATATCCGATCAAACTTTTTTGAATGACAAATATTATGAACACAAAAAATAATGCTCCACAATCGGATAGCGAGCCGGACTCCAAAAGAAAGGGCAAAGGGAGGGACTCTCTATGGCATCAAAGTTCGGACTTAAATGTCTCAAACTGCCGCAGTAATCCGGCTATGTAATATTTAGTGAAAGGAGGTGTAATAGTGGGGTCATTAGATTTCTGTATAGATAAGTGCTCTGACTCTTCAGCCTAATCCTTATGAGCCATATATTTATCCATTTGATGCTGTAGAGGAGCACTTTGCAAACGAGGTAAAAGGTCTCCAAAATTGTGGAAAGCCAGAAAAGAAGCACCCCAATCATGTCTAGGATTCGCGACATTCAAACTTCGGCCAGTGCGACATTGATTTTCATAGATGTGATTTAGTATTCGGCGAAAACGTGAGGATGAACGAGCTGCGAAATCTTTTTAAAGAAACGGAGAATGCTTACATTTTTCCGTTGTAGTAGTTTTTGACATGTACAGTGCTTTGGGAATGAAGATATGAGCAAATGACGCAGTGTTTTCATCACTGCTTGAGTGGGAGTGATTGTATGGAGGCGGATGAAAGTAGACCCAGAGATAAGTGATCTTATTTTGCAACTAGAAAACAAAACACAGATTTCCTAGGCTTAACCGAATGATGGCAATGAACTTTAACTTGATATATGACAGCGGATGTAGTTGAAACAGTAGGATTTTTGTTGTTTTGAGAATGAGATATATTTGGTTCCCCTTAGCCTGGTTTTCTAAGTCTGTTCCGTTCCTCTGACAGCAAAACCAATCATCAACAGTTGAAACGGCAATGATCCCCTTTCGCTACAATAAACGTGTCGTCGCGATACATGCACTAGTACACGCCCATGTCTGAGATTTACTTTTTCGGTCTGATGGAGATGATGTGAGATTGCCTCAAAGTCCGTACGGATACAGAATATCAGTTGATTGTCATACATGGTCTAAGAGGGGGTCCGAGCATCCACGTTGTCTTACCGCTGTACAACTAGTTCATTGGCCTGATTCCATTTGTAGCCTAAACCATATGAACAAGTATAGAGTATATTGTGAACATCGTGAGAAAGAGTTAGAAAGTGCCTGTGTCAGTTTTTCTGAGAAGAGGAGGGGATAGGAAAAGAATAGACAGGAAAAAAAAGGACAATCGGAGGCATGCCAAAACGGCAAGCAGAGATTGATACTCCGAGTGCGACCGAAGCCGATGCAACACGAGCTTGGATGAGATATTCCATGTCAACGCACCTTTTTTTTTGCGCATTTAATTTAAGCGAAAAAAGTATGGCAGCATAGATATCTGGTCGTGTGCGTGGCATTCCATAAAGGAGTGTTAGGGAAAAGGAAAAAGAAGTCAGGCGCATAAGGTTAGGGGATCGGATGCATCCAACCGAGAAGATCGTAAACCCAAACTCAGAAGTTGGAACTCACCACATTA
Source organism: Apophysomyces trapeziformis B9324 (assembly GCA_000696975.1). Classification (NCBI taxonomy): domain Eukaryota; kingdom Fungi; phylum Mucoromycota; class Mucoromycetes; order Mucorales; family Mucoraceae; genus Apophysomyces; species Apophysomyces trapeziformis. Next base: position 2,426 of record JNDP01001329.1, read on the forward strand.
TTTTGATATGAAGCCTTCTTCTTCCTCTCTAACTTGAATCATAAAGAATGGAGTAATTCCTTTCCTTGCAGGTTTGGCTACGATTAATTGGAGATTAGCTCAAACTCAATTAAAAATTTGAGAATCGAGGCATGGCTCTGCTGAAACGCCCAACTATTTCTACAAAACGGCAGAACAGCTTTGCAGAATGCCCGACTTTTGCTCTTCAGTGGTTAATCGTCTTTCCCGTTGTCTTCCATATCTCCGTTTTTACCGTTATGGCAACAAAGAGCAATCATACGAATTCAAATACAATGAATGCACCAAACTGTTTGGCAGCAGCTGCGGTAAGAAAATATCATCACTGTCCTGATGCGTATTAGATTATTACAGTTTTCATCAGTGTTGGTAAGTTTTAAGCAGCAACAAGGCCACAGTACGCAAAGGCAATTTATGATTCAAATTGCAGTGGGTTACACTTGTGATGCGAAATGATACGGGATCTGTCCTTTGTCCTCTTTCCCCCCAATTGTGGATATGGGCTGTCAGACTTCTTCACTGAGACATATGAAAATAAAGCATGCGGGCCAGGAAGGGGGGAGTAAGTAATATCAACAAAAACCGGATAATGACGAACAGGATAAAGGCAACCAGAAAGATGACTAAAAATATTGTGTAAGTGACAACAAGTCCCAGCGGCGTAAACCGCTCGATATCCAATTAACAACATCGAAGCTCTCATTTTTGTCTGAGTAACCCGACGAAAACAAAGCATTCTTATGAACATCTGAATGTCAGCCAGCTAGCCTCATTTTTCCTTAAGATTTCGAACAACCCCTACAAGAATGCGTTTTCAAACGAGACTTATGTTGAAATTTATAGCAATCTCTTAATTTGGCCGAACGGTGACTGGACGCAGACACCGCAGCTATGGTATCTATGCGCTAAAGTGTAAAACGAATGGCTATCATTGAAAAGGAATAAAAGCGCTACTTATAACGTACGCAAAGATCTATGGTCGACTTTCTTCAAAAGACGCGCATCAACAAAGGACAGGCTTGAAATGGAGCGAAGTTCCATTCCTTTTTTTCTTTCTTTTTGTCCTTTATCATAAGCGCTCTTATATAAGTCATTAAGCTGCTCTCTATCTACTTTGATTTCAATTATCTGAAACAGAGAGCAATATTGAGGGCAATAAGTTATCCGATGTTACCACATGCGATGGTTATGTACTCAAAGTCGAATAGATCAACAGAAAATCTTGGTTAAATTCTTTCTATTTTAACTTAGGCACTCCAGAACTTAATTTTTTTTTCTTTTACCTTGTCTGATAGGACGATGAAGAAAAAGAAAAGTAAGACGGACAAACACATCTACTTTCAATAGTCTAACAAGGTGACTTAAAAGTTTTCTAAAGGTTATGGGGCACAGGTACCTGGCTTACTTGAGTAGGGCACCAAATAAACAAATTGAACGGGTGCGGTCAAATATCAATTTACAGTCTTGCAACATTAAGCCCAAATATGTCGGCTTTCAATTAAGTCCCAATTGTATATCACCTATATATCCGCTAGTGACCCTTTGCTATCTATCGACGGATAAAATTATTTGGTTGTTTCTTTTTACGTATCATTTACTATATGATTCAGAGAGAGAAATAAGCCGTGAACAAGACTTAAAAAGAGATCAAGGGAAAAACATTAGCTGATCTCTTGCAAAACTCCTTCCTTTTATAAAGACCGATGCGTAGGTTCCCTTTTCACCGGATGATCGTATCAAGAACCTACATAAAACATCGGACGGGATAGGCCGTTGACAAGGCTGTTTGCAAAGGGTAAGAGAGGCATATCCTCATGAGGGGTGATTGCTTTTTCTGTCTTACCCTTCTGATAAAGCCGCTAGCTTTTAGTTTTTTTTTTTTTTTTTTTTTTTTTTTTTTTTGCTTTTGCAGGTTGTTGTATATCCTTGTGCATTCATGTTCTTTCCTTTTAGCGGGAAATCCGATACAAAAAGCGGAAAAAGCATGAACCGCAGATCGGTGCAGAATGACTGCTCCTCAGAAGCATCTATATTGATGTATATGTAGATAGCTGTGTGTGTATATATAAGGTGCGTATGGTTGTTGTTCTTTGTTGTTGTAAATCCAGGATGCTAATATGTATTTTGTTACTTCCACTTGTTTTTTCTGCTGCTGCTGTTGTATGCAGGTATATATATGTATATGTATATATATGATGTTTCTAAAGGAAAGAGGGCTTCTCTTCTTTTTGGTATTCTTTTCCTTTTTTTTTTTTTTTTTTTTTTTTTTTTTTTTTTTGCTTTCCAACCATTATGCAGGACATGAAAAATATGTTCGCCGATAAATCGTTGCACGACATCTTGGCATACACTTCTTTTTTTCTTCTGTTTCCTTCCATAAACATGATAATAATGGGATAGATCGAGGTTACTAAAAGTGATAATATGGTTTATCCCATTCCAATGAAGGTGATTGAAAGGGAAACGGATCTCCCAAGCATCGTTCATCAACTCAACCCCCTGAATCGTTGTACCAAAAATGGCTAGACGTTACACAGTTTCCAGCGGAGATTGCGGCATTTTGGTGAGCGTGACTGATGGTTACATTTTTTCCACTGTGCCTACAACACACTTCTACTGTACGACTCCGTCGAAATGCAACCCTTCTTTTTTTTACTTCTCTCCCGTGCTCAAACCCGTTGCTTCTCTCTTCTCTTTGCCCTATTGTGTGCTTTTATTACGTACAGTTTATATTAGCACGCTTAGATAACATCCGGATTCCTTTTGTCTGTACAGCAAAAAAAAAAAAATACAGGAAAACTGTACACCCGAATCATTGATAATTCCCTTTGGTACACAAACCAGTGTCGTTGGTCTTTACGGAAATACATTATCCGCGGTATAAGAAGAGTCTCTCTCTCTCCCTCTTTCGCACACACTCTATGAACTTTGCGCAGTACTCTTCACTGGAAGGTAAAGGAAATGAAAAGGAAAAGGGAAAAATGGAGCAGTGTTATTTTTTTTTTTGGGATAAAAAAAATTATGGTCAAGCTAATCGTGAAAAGAAACAGCCGATTTGCATACCACGATTGAAGCAGTTGATGTGTCTGTAACGACAGGTCTAGATAAGCCATACCCAAGGATCACAGAGCCGCATATTATTATGAACTACAACTGCCCCGTTGAAGATCAAAGGAACGTGCTCTCCTCCTTCCATCCGGGGCAGCATGATATCCAACCTCCCCTGCCACAGTCTTCAATGCCGAACGGAAGTATTAGCTCACCGGGCAGCTTTTTGGACGGAACATTGGCCGATTTCAACGCATACCAGGAGTTCCAAGACTTTGAGCTGAATGAGACGTTGGCAAATACCAACCATCATGTGATGACAAGTTCACTTCCGTTGCACTCGATCAAAATAGAAGCCCCACAGACATCGAGCTGGCAGTTCCAACCGGGGATGAATCCTCACCAACAACAGCAACAGCAGCAGCAGCAACATCACCATCAGCACCGTCAACAGGCACCAGCACAACAACAACAACATCAGCCCCAGCAGCAGCAGCAGCAGCAGCAGCCATTCGCCCAAACACAACAATTCTGCGCTTATCGTCAACCTCCTTCACACCAGAATACTAGCCGTGTATACTCTCCGTTCATTCCACGAGACACGAGAAATCCTGCGTTCCAATTTTACAACATGAGCGCACCATCAGTCGACCCCATGACTCAAGCCTTTGCTCTTCCGAACCAGCCTGCGTTTGTACAGCGGTATACGGTGCCATCTTATCCGACCATACCGATCACGCAGCCTACAGTGCATAACAAACGAAAAGAGACGACAGATGAATTAGACGGGGCCAAAAAGAAAACCAAAGTCAAAAAGAAAAAAACCAAACGATCCAATGAGCCTAAAGATCCGAATGCTCCGCCTAAGCCGAAGCGTAAGACGGGTCTGAACAAGCCGTTACTTTTAAGTCCGGCATTATCTGCTTTCATGGATGGCGATAGTGAGGTATGGCCAACACATTGCATGAAGAAAATTCTTCAGTTGCATGGATTCTTTATTGATTGTTCTTTTTATTTTCTATGGGTTAGCTCTCAAGACCAGAGATTGTGAAGAAGCTGTGGAAGTATATCAAGGATAATAACTTACAGGATCCTGCCGACCGGCGTTTTATTTTGTGCGACGACAAGTTGAAAACTATCTTTGAGCAGGATCGGGTGAACAGTTTCGGCATGAACAGAGATTTATCGGCCCATTTGACCAAAAAGCCGGAAGAAGAGACTTTAGTTCCTTGCTTGACTTCGGAAGAACAGAAAACGTCTCCAGCCGAAACAGTAGAAACAGCAGAAGACGTGGTGACACCTAAGGAAGGTGAACATATTATCACGGCCGCAACTACAATTTTTACCTCAAGTGTCTGATATCTATCCCCCTTCTCTGACACGAAACATACATACGCACACACCCACACCGACAACGCACTCAACCCATTATTCCATCCTCACAAATCACATTTACACCTATCTCTCTTTTTTTTTTTTCCTTTTTTACCCCTTCTTTCATTTCACCTCCCTTTTTCATCTGATTGTATGTACATGTAATTACTTGTCTCCTCCCGTTAACAAGCATTCTTGAACTATCGCCTCTGCTTATTTTTTTGTCTTTTTTTCCGGATTTTTTTTTTCTTGTCATGCATGTAAATAAACCAAATCGAAAAGAAGTGGCTGTTGAAACAAATGCAGACAGCATTTCTTAGTTAGTTTATTGGATTCATTGGGGGAAAAAAAGTAAAAAAAAAAAAAAAAAAAGAAAAGGCGCTCCTTAGCCCACCGGAGCAACCTCGACTAAATACAAAAGCACCCCTTGTTCATACAGAAACGGGTGTTGTGGCTCGTGTGTCGATGATGAGAGGGAAGTTACATAGGAGGGCATGTGGTCGGGAGGGGTTAATGTCAAAAAATATGAAAGTTCTTGTTCTTGATCCTCATGATCTGGGTAAGAACCTATTTGATGTGTGGAGGAGGAAGAGGAGGAATGATAGGAAGCCACTTCATCTTGTTCCTCTTCCGGTGTGAACTGATCATGATCCGCCGTCAGTGTCAAGAACCATTCCAATTCATCTGTGCTGTCGAGTTCAAACTCGTGTGTGGATCGTTCGTCTGTACCACTACTACTGCATGAGGAAAGATCATCCAGATCTTCTTCTTCTTCTTCCTCGTCTCCATGTTCTGTCGTCAGTGTTAAGAACTCAAAAGAAGAGGGAGACCATGTTTCAGTCAAGGAGCCAAAGTATTCGTGTGTCGATGACTTTAAGAAGACATCAGAAAGGATATGATCAGGTTCAGTTGCATTACGGGGGCAAGTCAACGTCAGATAGGAGTGGGCTTCCATTGTTCAGAGGCGCTAAAGGATGAAAAATGAAAAAGAAAAGAAGGAGGAAAACAAAAAAAAGGTTGTGACGAAACAATAGAGAAAAGGAAAAAGGGGGGCAAGAAGAAGAAAAAGAAGAGTAAAAGGATGATGATCCTGAGTTGTGACAATGGTTGGGAAGCAATTATATAAACGGTATGGATTTGGTACCATCATCCTAGGAAGACGACGGCCCCGCCTCGGGATGGGTCAATCTTGTAAGACAAATAGCACGTGGATGGCAAGAGGTCCCGAAGGTGTGGGGAGCGGTTCAAGGATACCTCTATCTGTCTCACAACTTATCCATGACAGCTCGTAGTATCCTACATCTTGGGGAAACCCCAATGTGGATTCGATCGACAGGAGGCTCCCTCTTGGGGTACGGCTAAGCGGGAGAGAGAGAGAGAGAGAGAAAGAGAGATCTCCCCCTTTCATTGAATCCTGCTAACAAACTTTGGGAATCCTGGGCCCTTGTTTCTTAATGGTGAGAAACCTTTAACTACCCAAAACCTTAAATGCACACATATCTCTCTTTGTCTTCCTCTCTCTTTCACTGGCCCCCACCCCTTCCCAATTTTGGCGGGTTTCATTAAACATGACTCATATTCATTAAAAGGAAGTGTCTCTCTCCCTTTACCTCTCTATTTTTCATAATCTTATCAACACATCCATGTCATTAGAGAAATCATCATTTGTATAGACGCTTCTTCCATTAAACAAGCACATAGCAAAAATATCTGTAAAACGCACAAATTATGTTTCTCACAGGCTTGGCTCGAGGGATAAACATAAGTCTGGCTTCAGACAAACTCTACCAGTTCATAAGTCTGCTTTATCTTCATACCATCGGAACATCTATTTATCACCTGCTTAACAGACAGGTTATCTACTTTATAACGATACCCCTCCTTATCATACAAGACAGAATAGCCTAACAATACTAGATCGAGTCGTGCTACTGCATCTTAATATGTTTTCGAGCTAAAGGAAGGGGGGGCTGGGTGTTGGACAAGGCAGAAACAATGACAGTCGACCTTTGTTTGAATGCGGGGTATACCAAAAAAAAACAAAAAAGGGTTTGTGTGGTTCCGTTTGTTTGGATCAGCATGTCCACTGTCACGAACAAGAAAAGAGTCTAACTGCTCTGTATTCCATCCTTATCTTCTTTCTTCGAACGACATTCTCATTATAAGTCCATCTCATAAAAGAACATGCGTTTGTAGGCTGTTATAATTAAGTGCATGCGCTGTCCGAAATCATATTGCTGCGCACATTATTGGGCAATGTGAGTCCATTATAACATTAGGCTTCTTTTTTTGCTAAACATAGCTTGGTTAGTAAGCGGTCTTGATTGGACACTTCGGGACTTGGCAACTTGTCACTCAGACTCAATTTCCAGGGCAGAAATAAACCGTGGCGCAGTTTTTTCCTGCAAAACAACATTTGGAGCATCCCAATCCTTGCCGACACCCAAGGAACGGATAACTTGCATCTTCTGATAAAAAGATCTGGTGGCAAAATAAACATCCACGCAAACCAAGATAACTTAATGAACTGTGTTACAGAGTCCAGAAAAGAATAACAAAAAAAAACATTGTTAATATATCGAGTATGACTGGACAAGAGTCATCGTTATGGCCAGCTTTGAATAAAGTCACAATCGAAAGGTGACTCAAACCTTTTTACCGAAGCTCTTTTTTTTTCTTTTCTCCCATTTGATCCATCCCGTCCTTCTCTCTCTCTCTTTTCTTTGTCTTCAGATCATGGTTGACAAAAATTATCCACATAGCAAATCACCATCGCCTAAACAAAAACAAAGGCATCTGTATGATGAAGAAGCATTGAGTCTATCTTCTAATGATACCAATGCCGATCACGCTTTGAACACCCCACCAACGCCGTTGCCTAAGTTACAAATGCTTATCATTGGCATTGTATTGTTCAGTGATCCGCTCACCTCCACCATCTTATTCCCATTTATCTATTTCATGGTAAAGATCCATTGGCGTTTTTTTTATTTTTGGAAAAAAAAAAAAAGGCAAGATGAACATTTGTTCTGACTTTTGTCCGTTACACCAAAATAAACTTAGATCAAGGATTTCCATATCACAAACGACGAAACAGAAATCGGTCGATATGCGGGATGGATCAGTAAGTTTGTCCGCTACCTTGTTCTTTTTTTTTTTCTCTTTTGTATACCTCACCAGAATCTCCTGTACAAATGGAGCAAAGAAAGAACAGTCATTAACCTTATTTTATTTTATTTTCTGATGCTGGGTAGCTTCTATCTTCTTTATTTGCCAATTCTTCACTGCCATTCCGTGGGGTAGATTTTCGGACCGTCGCGGTAGACGACCTGTGATGCTAACTGGTCTTGTGAGTCCCAATTTCGCTTTTATATTATTAAAACAAAAACAGAAAAGCAAAATGCAATCCAAACCATTGAATGCTTCAATGGCTAATGGATCCACAAAAATAACCCATATTTATTTTTTTTCTTTTAGATTGGCAACACTGTTTCCACATGTTGTTTTGGTCTAAGCAAGAATTTATGGTGGGCGTTGGGTTCGCGAGCTATTTGTGGCATCGTCAATGGTACAAAAACTTGATGGAGCATGTACATTTACATCTGACCATGCGATTAACTTTGATATATCTCCATTAGGCAATAGTGGTGTGGCAAGATCTATGGTAACCGAAATCACGGACGAGACCAACAGAGCGGCCGCTTTCTCTATCTTTGGTTTTTGTTGGGGTATCGGCCTAGTTGGTATGTTTCTTCAACTTAAGAAGCTTGCAACCCATAAAAATCGATGCTAATTGTGTATTTTTTTTTTAATTTTCTTAACAATTACAATAGCTGGTAAGTTCCAATGAAAAGAAAAAAAAAAGAGTGATATACTGGCTGCATGCGTTACTAACAAACAAGGTTCATCGTTCTTTGGTCATTTGCAGGTCCAGCCATAGGTAAAAAAGAAAAGAAAAGAAAAGACTAGCACAGCCCGTCATTTTGTTCGCCACAGCTGACTCTTCTTTTTCTCTTCATCAGGTGGTTATCTCTGTAAACCAGCCGAACATTTCCCAAACTTGTTTGGCAATGTCCAATTTCTGAAGGAGTATCCTTACTTCCTGCCTTGTTTTGTTTCGGCCATTGGCTCTTTCTGTGGCTTTCTTCTTGGTTATTTCTATCTAAAAGAAACAAATCTAGTGATTATTCGACGTAATGCCAAGAAGAACCGTCATAACGAGCGTACTGCCTTGTTATCCAGCATGGAAGATGAAGAGCAAGAAGAAGCAGATAACGCGCCGGTCAAAAATTCATCCAAGCTCAGGCAGATCACCAGGGCTTCTTATGCCGTTATCATTGGTTACGCGTAAGTTACGATGAGCATTTTCCCTTTTTCCAATGGTCATGTTCTCCTTGGTGGTGATGTCCAGGTTATCTAAACCTTTTTTTTTTTTTTTTTGATAGCATGTTTGCTTTCCAAGCGCTCGTATTTGACGAAATCTTACCCTTGTTTTTCTCTGCACCTATCGCTGTTGGTGGTCTTGGGCAAGATACGACCGATGTCGCTGAAGCGTACACGCTGACGGGCATTCAGCAAATCTTTCTCCAGTTTGTTGTTTTCCCAAAAGTCTCGCGTTACTTCTCCACGTTGACCCTCACGCGTTTTTCAATGGTCTTGTTAATATTCGTTTATCTTCTGTTTCCAGAATTGTCCACTTGGAAACACTGGATAAGTATGCATATAGTGGATCCAGCATCACATCCTTGGATGTTCAAGGGCGCCTACTTTATCCTTCTTTTCCTACGGTATTGCGGAAATTGCTTCTCATTCACAAGTTACATGATCATGGTAATCCCCACAAAAAATAGTCTCATTGAATAGCCCGTTAACCCGTTCTTGTTTTCTTAAATTGATAGACGAGCAATTCCGCCGCTCCAGAAATCTTGGGCACAGTCAATGGGTAGGTTTCCCCCATTTTTTTTCTTTAACCAGAGAGACTTGGATCTGTTTTCACAACATGATTGACTGTCTCGCCCCCCTTTTTTCCCCTCTCTTGTAGTGTATGTCTCTCCGTCCTAGCCTTTGTGCGTTCCTTAGGTAAAGCTAGCTTCAAAGAATGCTCAACAAATTAAAGAAAACTAAATCGGTTTGTGTAGGCCCCGCTGTTGGTGGTACGCTTTGGTCCCTTTCGCTGAGAGAGGGAAATCCTTATCCATGGGACAGACATTTCGTTTACTACCTCATCGCATTAATATCTTTATTGGGGTTCATTCAAAGCTATTCCATTCCCCAGCACGTATCTCTAGGCGGTAAAAAGCGCTCCTAATAGACTTCTCCTTCCTCCATTTTTATTCTTTCACTGTAAACTATTCGTTGTTTTTCTTTTCGGTTTTGGCTTGTATTGAATATACTTTACCTTTTTATTTTTTTAAAATTTTTTTCTTTTACTGATGCTGGATGCTCAAAGGAATCGATATGTGTACAAAAAGAAGTGTTTCAATACTAAAGGGAAATAGTAAAAAAGGAAGGGAAAAAGAGGGCAAAGATGAAAGGAATAGGAAAACTTCAAGATCTTCTTTTTTCTAACGTGCTACCAATAAATCAAGCCAGTTGTATCTACCTTTTCATTACTCGGCTGGCCATCTACCTTGGATGATGATACTGTCCTTCCCGCAACATTATGTGTAGGTCTAGCATTCTCAGCGCTACCTTGATTATTCAATAAACCCAGTAAAGAGCTTGTGGTGGGTGAGTTAGGTAAGTTCAGTGGCATGGATATGCCAGAGAGCACATCGACTTGCTGGTCCGTGTGGAGGAGATTCCGTGAGGAGGCGATTGCATTGTCTAAACCTGCGGGGAGTAAAGAAAAGGGTGGTCTTGAAGGTTGCATAGGCGAAAATTCGTTGGAGGGAATCAGTGGTTGCTGTTGTAACGAGTTGGGATGCGTATTCAGTGGCTGCCCCAAGGAGCCTTGTGTGCCTATGTAGTTATTCCATTCATTCATGTCTAGCGAGGAAGGGACTCCCCAGAAAGCGGCGCCAAGCGGATCGAACTGGCGCTGAGATGGTCCCGGAATCGTATCCGGCGCTGCAAACGGGTCCATCGTAGGCGTCGTCCCTACGGCTGCCATATAGCTGCGATTCTGCGAGTTATAGGAAGGCATGGCCCACGTCGAGGACGTGTGAGATGCAGAGAGCACGTTTTTAGTATTATTGTGTAGATTGGGCTGTGCCATCGAAGTCATATAGTCATAGTTATTGTCGGCGTTTAGGTCAGAATAGCGTGTGTTTTGGGATGTGTTGGATGAGGTAACTGGAGAAGGCGGCCATTGATCTATGGAAGACGGCAGCGCTCTGTCTGTTTTCTCATTCCCAGGTAATACGGACAGTGATTCCGCGTTGGACTGGGGTGTGCTAGGCGTCTCTTTAGTCACCATCCCCTTCTCCGGAGCGCCAAATTCTAAATTGATATCGCGCAAGCCAGCAAGATCACCAAGAAGATTACAGCTTTTTGCAGCGGCGACCCAGGTGCCTTCAATTTCGTCTAACGCTCGCATAATCTTGTTGAGACTGATCTTGGCACCCAGTGCCTTTTGTTCGTCTGTGGAAGACGCTAATTTTAAGAATATGATTCCTGCAGTGAAGATATAATAGATGGCATAGTTCAACACATATTTCAATTTGTCCTCCACAAGCATTTCATTGACAATGCTTAAAATCGATTTGGCGGCAGATGTACAGATATCGCTGGATGGAAAGGACGTGAAGGATGCGGATTGTTTGGGTCCAGGGACAAATGTTCGATGGAGTAATATGACGGTAGTATAATAAATCATGTGCATTTCACAGACGGGTAACGGGGCATCCTGCGTAGATTCACCTTGCGCCGGATCTGTTATTTTATACTGTAATGCCGGTGGAAGGTTGTTGTACCAGTTGTTGAGCTCTCTATTGAGCGATGAAAGAACATGGTCCATATGTTGCATGGATACGTTATTGAACGATTTTGCATAGTACAGATTGCGCAATACGTGACCAAGGATATCGCATATCTTTATAGAGTTGACGAATATATCCAGAAGCCGCACCGGGGGTCGTATGGAATCAGCCGGGTTGTCTAATTTAATTTCCTCGTCATCATCTACTGTGGGAAAAGGGACGTCGCAATCTCTTTCTTCGAACGTAGATGAACGTCCATAGGCTGCACTTGTCAGACGATCAACTATAAAACAGCACCAGAAAACACGTTTACGCCGTTCCCGTTCATCGGGAGGGATGTTCCACTGATCGCAGTTTCGATGCAAACCAAGATCTTGTGCCATCCGAATAGCCTATAAGGTTTGAAGATGGGTTGTATTGCATGAGTGCTTGGAATGGTTTGTTTACTTAGTTTTCCTTTTTCATTTTACCATGCCGCTATATAACCATGCACGGGCGGACTTCATCGCACCGTGTTGGTGGGTGGCCAATAACAATAGTGCCTGAACGGTTGAAATCCTCGGCAGATCACAGTAATCATCCAGTAGAGCTTTCGCTCGTTCGAAAAATATGTCACCAGCTGTATCGGCCGAAGTAGGATCGGATCTGACTCGTACATCAGGAGAGATACGTGAGGCTACAGCATAAATAGCATTCAGTAGGAGGGGTGACACGGGCTCAATCGGCTGAACCACAGAGGAGAACAGGCGTTTTTTGTAAAAGAGGGGTAATGAAGGATAAAAATACTTGAAGTATAACTTGATAAGGTGCATGGAAAGATCGTTGGGTGGTAGTTCGAGTGGACTGGCCGGGGACGCATTTCGTGTGCCGGTCGATCTATGCCCGTAAACAGACAAATGGAACGCTCCATTTTGGTAGGTTCGACTATTTTGCAGCAGATAGAAACCAGAGGACTTCCCCAGGTACCTAACCTGGCCATTCTCATCCATAGATAATTGCCCTGTATTGTCATTGGTACGGTCGTCTGCAGACATCTCTCCTTCATCGACATAAGTCAAAGGAGGAGGATCATCAAGGAAAGAGCTTTGAGGTGACCTTGAGGTTGGGTTGGATCGAATCTCGGCCTTTGACCTCGATTTGGCTTTCCCTGATTTGTCCATTGGGTGTTGCCAATGAAAAACACGATCGCGATCTTCGCGTTGATGGCGGCGAATGGGCCTGGTGCAGATTCGCTCACCTGTTGCCGTTTCTAAAGGGGCATAAAGTTCGGCAAGTAGCGCTTTCGACTTTGGATCATCTTCTTTCGCCAACTCTTCCAATACGTTTTCCAGCTTGTACAGGCGATTTTCAATGGCCTCTATGTAACCCTTCGGTGGCCCCCTCTAGATAACAGCATAGGTTGAAAGAATAAATACGATTGATATTAGAAGACTAGTCAATGGTCACCTTTTTGGTGGTATCTCTGTAACTACATTCCAGGTTGAAAGCTTGACAATTGCTGCAAATGGGAACAGTACCATCACATTTAATCTTTTTGCGACGACATAAATCGCTAATTGTTCAAATAGGTTAATAGATTCCATTGCACTCCATGAATTGCGTTTTACATACCATGCTCGGCTAACCCTTTGTCGTTTGGCATTACCATCGTCTCCGCTATTCGACATTATTTTCTTCTTTTGTGGAAAATTTCCCCGCTTTTAACAAGTTTCAAGGGAATATAGACTTATTTTTTTTTTTTTTATCTTTTTCTCTGTTTTGTGTTCAAAGATATCCGATCTCGGCTAGATACGATAGTAAGATTGTCATACACTCGTCTTCTTTTCTCTCTATGTCACTTCAAGTGTGGATTCAGGGGACTTATATTTTAAAAATGATATAGATAAAAAGGAAAGAGAGTCGTTTTGACCTTGTTTCGCTGGTGATGACTATTTTGGCAACAAAAAAGGGAAACCGAATTTAAAGAACACCTTTTTGTATCCAAAATTTTTCAACGTCAATTGTTTTAAACTTACAACCACTCTTATATCCACGCACAGACGATTCTTTTGTCTTCCAATCCTTGCATTCAAGCTATTCTTATTAACAATAGTTCATCATTATTATGATTATATTGGTAGGTCTAGGTACTCTTGTTCAGTTTACTATCCGTTTTAATAGTCTGTCACGCGGCTTAGAAAAGGAAGCCTTCGAGTCTTGGCAGAACAGAGTTGAAATCGGAGATGCCACTTGCTGGGAGTTATTGGTGCGGAGAAATTAATAAACAAAAAAGGAAAATTGCGTGGTTTCTGGCAAAAAGCAATGAGAGACGAAAATGTGGCCAATGCTAAGGAGACTTCATCATCAGGTATCAAATGATTAAAGCTGATCAAAATCGCTAAATTTTGGCTTAGCCGCTGATTGTCAGCTTGAATGACCGATTGAAACACCTGTGAACATATAAATACAAAATGTGTCATCGCTGCACTGCGTTGCTCGGCGTAGTGCAGATTGATTTTAGTCGATATGAACAGCACCTGGGGAACGAAGGTGCTAACGGATATTATGATCATATAGATCCGTATTTTTGGGACTTATCAAAACGTTATTTGCCTTTCACAGAATCAGTGGTATACAAAAATTCGTCTTAATTCTGCTTTACACAAAGAGATTTGTATCAAACTCTACTGCGCCGTACTCGCGTTACGCGCTGAATTGCACGTGCTTCATTGATGTCCACTCATCTTGACATGACCTATGCTTCTTTCCCACCTTCAGAGTAAACCCTGGTCCATTGTGGCTGTCTGGAATTATAGTCAGGACCTATCTCGTTAAACCGATACATTGATTATGTAGTTGATGATGCTTTTGGTAGATGGGTTTTTGTACTCGGCAATGCTTGATGAATGATAAAAGGCTTTAATGGATCAGATTATTTCACTTCAGTTAGGGCTGTAATGCGCCTACGACAGCAGAGGAACAGTTTCGTCCAAGACATGTGTTTTCCAGACGCCAATTACGTACTAAGCAACGTGAGGCTATAAGCTCCCATGCTGAGAGTAGTTGAAAGAAACCAGCAATAATTTCTGCACAAAACTATAAAGTTTGACGTTTCAGTATACATAACTTTTTCTTCCCTTACGAAATGGATTGATGTAATAGGTCCCTGTAACGTGCACGTATGTATCTATGATGCTTTTTCGGTTCGTTGTTTAAAATGCGCCAATCAAAATAGATTGGCAGCATTACGGGAAGGAACATGACGCACAAAGACTTAACTCTGCAGCCCTTTCCTAGCTTTTTTACTTCTCACTTATGCTCTCTCGTGTCTTGACCAACTCATCTCCTCTTCTGAATCGTGTAAGATCCTAAAAAAACACAAATTGCTAGAGACTTCATGCTCAACCTCCTGGACAGATTTTACCGACGCGAAATCTTGGACATGCTTACCATGCCCAAGCGCTGATTCCTTTTGTGGTTGAACAGACTGTAACGTATTGAATGTGACAAAGGAATGTTGAAACTAAGTAGAAACGAACTGTAGGGACGTGGTGAACGTTCATATGATATTTTCTCTCGATTACTCAAGGAACGCATTATTTGTTTAAATGGACCTGTAAGTTATTTCTGTTTTATTCTTTGCAAGACTTACCTATGGGATTAATTCATATGACTAAGGTGGAGGATAACATGGCTTCCGTCATTGTTGCCCAATTACTCTTTCTCGAGGCTGAGAACCCTACGGAACAGATTAATCTCTATATCAACTCACCAGGTGGCAGTGTCACCGCAGGTATGGCGATTTATGATACTGTAAGTTAGTTTGAAAAAGATCTAAGAAACTGATGCTTATTGTTGATATAGATGCAGGTACAAGATGTTTCATCTTTAATAAGCATGCCAAAGAGGGTTAGTCGACTAACAATGATACAAAATTGGATGGGACCTTGATATAGTATATTCAATCGCCTGTTTCGACCTTGTGTAATGGCCAAGCATGTTCTATGGCATCTCTTTTATTGGCAGCAGGTATGGAAGATATGGATGACATTGTTTCTTTTAAGTTATTTAAATGAGAAGGGTTATGCTCAAATCTGTAATTTAGGTGAAGCAGGAAAACGCTATGCCTTGCCCAATTCCTCTATCATGATGCATCAGCCATCAGGGGGCGCCGCTGGCCAGGCATCAGATATTGCCATCCATGCACGCGAGATTTTAAGGGTACGAGAAAGGCTCAATAGAATCTACCAAAAGCACACGGGCATTCGGGATGTGGAAACGATTGGTAAAGAAAGAGACATTTATGCGAAAGGAGAGATCAGGATGCTAACAAGAAAATCTTTTGCAGAGAAAATGGTAGAGAGAGATTATTTTATGACTGCTGAAGAGGCCATGAATTTTGGATTGGTTGACAAGGTGTTGGAGAAGCGAAAGGAACAAAAAGAGGCTGCACCCAAGAAAGATTAGACGCAAAAACCACATTCGACGCCATATTCTTATGATAACCCCAAATCCAATTTTGTGATATGCACGATCCAGTAGTCTGTCTTTTTTTCCCTTCACAGAGCAGATTTGACAAAGATTAAATCTTTGTACCACTTTGATGGGCTTTGATAATACTTTTTTTTTATTTTAGTTATTTTGTTTGCAAGTGAAAAAAGATGGATCTAGAAATAGGGTTGGAACGTTGGATGATGATGAGTAAATTATGCTTTTACAATAAGACAAACAGGCGAAAACAAAGGCGTCGAGTCTTTTTCTCTTATGAATAGACGGGATGGCTTATCAATGACGATGTCTCACTATTAAGGGCGATAAGTAATAATGTTTATGTATTGTTGTATGTTATTGCTGAAGTCATAGATGCTTATTTCTTACGGTTTGAGCGACCACAATCTGGACACCAGCTCGTTTCGAAGTAGCGTCGATGGATAAGACAATAACTTTTGCCTCGGCCGGTGCATACAAGGGTGGATTCTGTCTGTGCGATAATGTTTTTATTATGAAGTTTATGCAAAGAGAAGTTCATTGGAAAGAAGAGAAGGAAGCACGAAAAAAGGAAGGCAGTTTATTTATTTATAACGGAAAAGCGTGTGTGCGTACGTGCGTGGGACTATGGAACGTATCAGCTGCCGGAAAATCTCCTCTTTTTTTTTTCCTTCCACCCCGTGATTGAGTGTAACAATCACATCCTTTTGTGCTACTTGTTGCTCTCCTTTCACATCTTACTTTTGCAGGCCTATCCATTTGTTTCATAAGTGAGTTACAGGTGCTGCTACTGACTTGTATGTTTCATAGGTCTGATTTAATAAACATGGAAAAGAAGAAAATAATGATCCTTTTGAACATACTGATGCATCTACATAAGCCTGTTTCCCAAGCTAAAGACATGTATCATTAGATCTAGGAAAAAAAGGAATATTACAGACGATGGGCTAGACGCTGTAGTCCCATGGTAACAGTATTCCAGCTGCATGCATTGCATAAAAACAATGCGAGAAATGTAGTTACTGGACCCATTTGTTTTAGTTATAGAATAGTTGTCAATCCTTTTGCAACGCCAAAAAGAAAAAAAATACAGGAAGAAGGGACATCACCTTTGCGGGCAAAAGGTGTCCAAAATAAGGAAGTCCTTATCTGTCCAATCCACATCGCCCGCCCCTTTCATCTCCCCTTGTCAGGATGTTTTTTTCTTCTTTCATGTGGATCCTAATGTCCCTTGAGATGGAAGATCCTTGAAATCCATTATACCTAGATACCGAAAAAGAAATCGAAGTACTGCTTAGAACGGGGACGTATACAAACTGCCATTGACCGGATGTCTTCGATCTTCATAACAAAAATAAATATGGCTGCTCAATGACATCTCTTATAAGACGCCATTGTATCTAACACAGTTCCAAAAAAGAAATACTACAACTGTGATATTTGGATCTACTTTGAATGTGATTTATTGAATTTATCGACTTCTTTGCCTTGGAAACAAAAGTGTCACTATGGTTTTCACGGAAACTGACGACTTGTGAAAGAAAAGGAGTTTTTATATGATTTAGATAGATACAATAGTACATATGATATCAGTTTCTGATCTTTTTTGGGGGGAAGGAAATCTAATCCTTCTTACTGTCAGATAGGATACATACTAAATAAAAAAAAGGAGGAAGGAGGCGGGCACCTAGAAAGAGTGGGACCAATTTCCCATGACCATCACCAAGTATTGTCCTTTGTGCAAAGATAACTTTGACAAAGTTTTAGTCACGCATAACCGACATTACTGCCTATGATGTCAGTTCTGTCTGTCATCTATCTTATTTCCAATCTCACTTGTTTAAGATTCAAGTTGTACTTTGATGATATGAATGTGATTAACAGGATCATATATGGTCTTCTGTTGATCTGTAACAAGTAAACATGCATAGAAGCCCCAATTTTTGTTGTTTTCCATTCTAGCGCATCTCTATTTCTGTCCGCATGATACTTATCGAAGCATCTAATTTGGCGCCCAAAAGAGAAAAACAAAACCAGTATGAAAATAAGGGGACGAATGATGCATCTTCTGTCTGGATTCCCTTATTGCTTCCTGCCCGCCCTCCTTGTGGATCCTGGCGTTTCCTTGGGAGGACGTGCAAGATGGTGCCATGTCTAATGGCGTTTTCTTCTCAAAACATTAATAAAGGAAACTATCCCATGACCCCTTTGGGTCCTGTTCTTCCCTCAATAGGTTGCATAATCGTGTAGCCTGCTTGTACACACACACACACACACACACACACACAATTTTCCTCTCTCTCTCTCTCTTACTCCCAGAGCTCCCTCCTCCTTTTATTGTAATTTGACGATGCTGTTCTACTCCAAACTGTATTAACAGCAGAATAGTGTTCTAATCCATATCAAGACCGTCTTTTATTTGATCATTTCACATTTGACAAATAGTTCTCTCCTTGTCTTCCCCCCAAAAAGAAACATCGAAATATGTCGTACGTAATACAACATGAAACACTTGCTTCCGTTAGAATTTCGATCAGACAATAAGTAAAGTTTATTTTTTAAGAACTTAAACCATATGTACGATATGTTTAACCAAGGATGATGTATTTCGTAATAGTGGCTCATGATAGCGTTTGGGATGCCCTGACAACCTCCGTTGCAGTTCTGGACATGAAAGAGTCATTTGATCTTTGACACCTGTTACTTACTTCAGAGGGCAAGGTTCACAAAATCAAAAATAAAAAAAAAACTCTTGCAGTTCAAAAATCCCGGAACGGCTTATCTACCTACGTAAGTTACTTCGGTAGGATGACCATTGAAAAGGAACAAATGAGAAATACCCATTTTTTATTACCATGATTGGAAAGATAGACCTTCTCTCCATCCTGTTTGCTTTCATATTTCGTTTCTTTCTCCAGGCTTCATGCTCATTGAAAGCATGAAAAGATAAACAACTTAGTTTGACCCATGGTTTGTTGACAGCAAAGATGAGCTGGATTCAACTGCCCCTAATTGTGTTTCAAACTTAGTCTATCAATGGAAAGCCGTCCTGAGTTGGGTTATGTTGATGTCATGCGGTCAAACCCAAACAAGCCAAGTCTCTTTAGCCTCTTTTTTTTTTCATACAAGGGAAACTTATGCATGGCAAGCCATGATCATCTCAAACGTCAATCACAATTCAGTGCTCTCTCCCTTTTTCTGTTTTTAGTCTGTATGTGTTATAGGTATATGTACGTGTGCTGTGGAAGCCGAACATATTTGGTCACATTGCAGAAATTCATCGGCTGAACATGTTGTTAATGGCAAGAGCATGATGACAGGATCACTTGACAGCAAAAAAAAAAAATTGGTCTTTTTTTCCGCTTCTCTCCTTAATAGGGCGCTTTTTCATGTATAAGAGAGAAAGAGAGAAGGATACACATAGAGAACGAGAGACCAAAGCCTTATTGAGATAGCAGAGGGCAGGGAGGATGACAAGGCAAGATTAAATCATCAAGCAGGAAAAAAAGGATATTTACTTTGTAAGAGACCCAAGGGACTCTATGTGTGTATGTATATGTGTGTGGGGGGGGAGTGGGGAGAGAGAGAGAAATAAGAGCCCTGTGATCAAAGAAAGGTTGGATCTACACCGAGAAAAGAAGGTGAATAAATGAAAAAATCAGTTTATTTTCATTGTTTCTCTAGTGCTTATCAGAAAAGGAGTACAAAAGAAATTGACGATGATACCATCCAAACATTGATGATCATCAAAAAGTCAAACGAGTGATAGAGGCACAGACCATGGAAGGTAAGTTTCATAAATTAATCATAATGTTTACAAAACACAGGACCCATTTATTCATCTTGTGGCTATATACATATTTGGAGTAACTAATATGAATCACTTCCTCAACCTAAGAGAGAATATGAGAGAGACAGAAAGAGAGAGAACGACAGAGAGAACAATGGGAGCATAACACAAGTCGCGTAGTATGTTTGCACCAAGAAAATTGGATCTATGCCTTTTTACCCCGATTTACCATATCCTGATTCACTCAGTTGATGAATCATCTGCCTAAGCTATGAAAAAAAAATTTCGGTTGCCTCAGGACCAATGGACTGTCGGCATAAAAATTCTTCCCTTAGGCTTACACCAATTTAGGTATGCGTCTCTCTTTATAAGGGAAGAGGCGCTGTTCTTTTTTTTGAGTCAACGGATCCAACCGAACAATACATTTATTTCCACTTGCTCTTTTTCTCTTTCTCTCTCTCACTCTCTTTTCTTTCTCTCTTAACTTTCTCAGAAAACAAAGATAAAGCATATTATTACTCTGTCTAAGCTCCTCAAAAAATGACTGAACCAACAAAGCTACGGAATCCAACAGAATATCATCTTATGGCCAAGAAAGCCAATGCTGAAGACCAAATGGATTTTGTCGATGGGTTTTCGCATCAATTCTTGTCACCCGTATCAAATTCACCATTGCATGATTTTGACGATCTCGATTTTCGAAAGTCCCGCAAGATGCAACAACCATTAAGAGGTCCTGATATGATGGCCGAAGAATCACCATCCGACTATTCATTGGCTTCGGGTGCAGAAGACCTCTTTGGCTCCCCTCCTTCCTCGTCCTACCTAGGTGCCGTCGATATACATCAACATCCTCATCGGGGAAGTACCGGAAGTATTCGTCATAACGGGACCGGATCGGCATTGCAATCCTACATGGTCCTGCCTAGTGAAGCTTCCTTTCCAATGAGTGCCCCCGCCAATATAGGTTACGACTTCATGAACGCTACCTCCTTCCCCTCAGGTCACATGCATCCTACCATGGCTTTGCAACAGCAGCACCAACAGCATCACCACCACCCTCATCAACAACAAGGCTTATCGGTACAACCATCAAGCAATCCCCGAAGTTTCGAAGAAGACTATGCCATGCAAATGAAGTATGTCTAATCTACTTTTTATTCTAAAGACACATACGCTTGGTTTCTTTTCCCTTTCCATCGTGGGGGCTTACAGCATATTTCTTTCTCTTCGTAGTTTACAAGCAATGATGGAAAAGCGAAGACGCCGACGAGAATCCCATAATGCCGGTAAGAACGAACTCCGAAAAAATTCTATAGACAAAGATAGGACAAGCTGGCAAAGACAACGAATGACACTTTCTTCTTTTTTTTTTTTTATCTCTATCTAGTTGAGAGACGACGACGGGAAAACATCAATGAAAGGATCCAAGAACTTGGTACTCTGCTACCGGAAGCCATGCTTGAAGATATCACTAGTGGAGGTAACGGAGGGCCTAGCAACAAGCCAAACAAGGGTGCTATCCTGCGAAAATCGGTAGAACATCTACGAATGTTACAGCAAGAAGTGGATACCTATCAACAACGAGTGAAGGAACTGGAGAGCTTGTTACAAAAATATAAGCAAGATCAACGGTATCAATCCCTATGATTCTCTTTTTTCTTTTTTCCTTTCATACGCAGCTTTTGTCTTTCTCTGCTTTGTCACCAAGCCTACAGGATGTACATCTAAAGCCCCCCTCTCGTTTCCTATACTAAGCCCGCATGTAAAGATCAAGTTACTCTCTTCCCTCTGTATAGTTCTTACTGTGTCCCTCTTTATCTCAACTCTTCACTCTCACGCTCTGTCTCTTTGTCTCGTTCTCTCCCTCTCCTTGTCTATCCAATCCTCTCATTCCACCTTACCTGGTTTTCTTTTTTTTTTTTTTTTGCATGTTCATATTTTTTTATACTCTTCTTCTTTGTTTAATATAAGCCATTTTATCTCCCTGTTCTCTTTATCCCCTCTCTTCTGTTGGTAACATAAACATGTACGAAGATGGCATGAATTTCAAGTCTCTAACTTAAGAAAAGAAAAACAACGCTGGAAAGGAGAGCCAAACGCGACCATGCCATTTTTGGTTTATGTATAATATATATATGGAGATGATATTTTTACTAACACCATGGATCATCCAGACTCAAAGCCTGGAAATCAACAAATGGTTTTTTCGGTGTTTTTGGCGTTTCTTCCTCATTCGATATACCAGCAAATCCAATATCTCTCCTTTCTGCCGCAATAGTGTCTAAAAATAACTCTCGATCTTCTTCTTTTTCTTCTCGAACCATTTCCATTCGCTCTCCATTCCAACTTGATATCAAATCAGCAAAGGCATCACGTTTTGTAGGTGCAATTTGTCGACGATTTAATGGTCGCTGACCTTTAAGAGGTGTACTTGATGTAACAGAGGGTTCCAAACCGAATCCAAGGGGTGTTTCAGACCAAGGGTTCAAAGACTCATGATTCATAGTGGCTGTTGTAGGTGTACTCGCGGAAGGTGTCAAGACTGGCTGACTTAATTGAAGCGTGTCCTTTGTCAGGGAAGCCTGAAGTTCAGGCGAACTCGCATAATCAATACGGCCAGGCAATCTATCTACTCTGAATCTCATCAAGTCTGACGCGAATGCTCGTGTTGCCTCATCTTCAATCACAGGCGTCGGTAACCTCTCCTCCTCCTTTTCTTCTTCTTCCTCCTTCTCCTTCTCTTCCTGACGGTCTTCCTCTTCCTTTTTCTTTACCAGTTCCCGCCTACTGAAACGTTTCTGTGGAGAGGCTAGTATCGGAGAGTTCTGAGCTGGCATCACTGGTTGCGATGAAGGTATCTGGGGTTGTGGTAAAATCGACGTTTTTGGTTCATGAGCAGGTGTGTCTGGTTCCGTCTTGGCTGACTTTGTCCTTATCTTAATGAACCGACTGGCGGATGCGAAGATGGACGAAGATGGACGTGAGGGTGGTGTAGCAGGTGGTTCCTCTTTATTGTCTGATGGTCCTATGGAAGGTGGAGCCGTTGCAGGTGGTGGCGGCGTTGGTGTTGGTGTTGACACTGCCGCTGGCACTTCTGCTGCTGAAGGAGGAGACGGCGAGCGTGCGGGATTATGTCGAACCGGTGTAGGTGCTGGTGGCAATGCGGATGGTGTTGGCACCAAAACCTTTGTCTTGGTTGGTGGAGATGCTGGTGGAGGAGGAGAAGGCGCGGATGGTGTAGCCGCTCGTTTGGTGCGTACCTTACCAAACAGACTCTCTTCATCATCCTCATCCATGCCGCGAATACTGGAGTTTGCTGACGACGGCATGGAAGACCGTAGGCCACTTGATCGTGCTCCATTCAATTTGGCTACATCAATATCACCGAAGATACTTGACCGAGGTGAACCACTTCTTGAAGAGCGACCTGTATCCCCTCCATCAGCCAACGGGTCTTTCAGCTTTCTTGGGGATGATTTTCGAGGCGAAAATAACGGGTCATCTGTGGTTGCTTCCACAGCGGCGGCATTTAAGGGATCTATAATGTGTGTCCAGTTTTGAACGATGAGCGATGCCAGACTAGTGAACGAAAATATAAAAAAAGTTTCCTCACATCGTACACCAAAAACGTACCGTCGAAACCAAACAAATGGCTATGCTTAGCACGTTGTTTCGATTTGAATGACATGCTTTAATACAAAAGAAAAAGAAAGCTGAGCTCTTTGTGCGCTGGCCAACCGCCAAGGAAAATGGGATTATCAACAGGCGAGCGGAGATACAAAATTGGTATGGTCAACTGGGCGAGCTCTGACCGCACTTGTGTGCTTTTAATCCCAAGTCACTCGATGGAATTCTTATCTACGATAACATGGGCAGCTCTAGATAGATACATTACAATGATGAAAATATTGCTTCTGTTTTTTTATCATTGCGGTCTCTTGAATCTTTAATCGATATCTACATCTACCTACGGAATATTCAGGAAAACCATTGGCCATTGACAATTTAAGATACATTATTGTCCCATCATAGAGGAATATTTTGTATTCATTTATATATAGAGGTGTACTTGTTAGCAAAGGGGGGAAACAAGAGGTTACAACCAAACTGCTCGAAACAATTGGCGCGTCTAGGAAATTTTTTTATGTGTACTCTTAGAACAAAAGGTTCATTGCCTTCATTGAGTATTCAACACCCAAGAAAGTTGCTGCGTTGGCCGGGAAAGCTCTCAGCATAGCGGGACCAAGGCCTTTGAAGAGGGCACCAGGACCATCGGCCTTGATGGTCTTCTTGAGACAGTCGGCCAAGCCAGAATAAGTACCAGCTGGCGCAGATTGGATACGGGATTTGAGCACATCAGGGGGGATAGCAATTGTCCACATGGCAACACCAGCCATACCTAGAAGAAACCATCTGGCGTTAGACATCTCTGTACCAATTAGTGGTTTCACTGTTAAAAAAAACACTGACCACCAGCAAACAGTACTGCGCCGGGGTTCAAATCTTCAGGGCGGGAACCAGCAGGCGTGAGAGCTTTTTTGACCAGTTCGTAAGCAACGAAGTAGGCAGCGGATCCTGGTGAGTCGCGCAACAATGTAGCACCCGTGCCACGGAAAATAGAGCGCAAACCACCTTCTTTGTACAGTTGACGCGCAGCGTCCAAAGGACCCTTGTATTTTTGCTCTCCTCCTTGACCTTGAATCTGCATCAATACTTTAATACGTTCTGAAGGTGCCATGAAAAATGTAGTAGGCACAGCTGAGAAGGCACCAGCAAAGGTGATCTCAGCTAAGGACAAGGATTTGTCTTCCTTATCGCTTCGAACGCTGTAAACTATCTTCTTGCCGAGATCGTAGGACTAGATGACGGACCGCGTTGTCAGGTTATTGATGCGTCAAGACGCCTGTTTTTCCCTTCTATAAGGTGATACTTACAAAGAAACTGACGGCGAAGATGGGTGTGATGCTTGCTAAAGGAGTAGCCATGCCACGGTATAAACCAAGCACACCATCCTTTTTGATAATCTGTTTGAAGCAATCGGCTGTGTTCTTGTACAGACCCTCAGAAGTTTGGAGGCGAACCTTGACCAGGTCAAAGGGTTGACTAATAATTTTTCCCACCAGGTCAATGAGTTTATCTTCATCGAGCGTTCCGTATTTTTTTCACAGTGAAAGGATAGCGAGCCTTACCCTACCAAGACGGCGGCCATACCACCAAAACCACCAGACAGGAACGACTTGATGGAGGACACAGTCGTTGACTTCACTTCCACTGGAGCTACCTCTTTGATGGAGCCTGGTTGAATCTGAGTTTCGGTAGACATGTGGGGAATGTACAAGAGAGAAACGCAGAGAAACAGTAGGCGTAAGCTGATTTGATCCTTACAAAAAGTGCGGCGTTTTAACCTTTTTCGGCTTGGTCATTCTTTTCCAGGCCCCACATGAAAACAGAAACGTCAATACATGCCGGTCCGTATTTATCGCCATACAAATAGATTTCCATAAAGTCTCATTATGGCGTAGTTAATAACTAATACAGGATCAAGTCTGTATTCAAACGGTACTTCTCATGATCTATGTGCCTAGTAACTTTTTGTTAACCGCCGCTAGGATCGTCTCAGAATGGACGCTGTAGATGAAATTAGATTTTCCTACCAATAGATGGGTTGCGTAGCACGATCGTCCAGATCTTTAAAAAGGGCAAACTATCAGTGAGTAAACATTTAACTCTGACGTGTTTGGGTTCTACCCGGCGCGGCACAATCAGGGAAAAGATAAAAAGGGCTGGAGCGACTTGGAATAGAACCATGTGGTCATGCTATCGGCATCTTCGTGCTGAATTCCGCTTTGGCTTTGGAGGTACCGTAAAACTGCCGCTCATTGCGCAAACCAGCCTTAATCTGCGTATTCAAATGTGGCGTTTAAACATAGATGCCTCAGCTCAGAGCCACTGGACATGTGATGATAACCAAAGGACAAACAATGTCAGCAAGCTTTTTTTCTTGACTGACATATTCCACAAAATTGTGGATGACATAGTTTCCATTTCAGCAGCTACGTATATAGCAAACCAGAGGTGACATCGCTCTGTAGCACTTGTATTGGTTGTGTTGTGGGGTACGGGAAAGGAAAAGAAAAGAGTATGCGGGTGCAACGATGCATGTGCTGAAACAAATAAGCAGCTTGACGCTTAAATATGCCCTGTGCTGCTGCGGGAATGTGGTTTTCTTAAATGAAGCAATCACTATACATACAGATTGATGAATTGTATTCTTTCATATCTAAAAAAACTATTTACTTTTTGCTTTTTTTTTCTACTTGTATATAACTATCTGTTCGTCTTCTGTTACACTCACCCACACGGCGACACTGGAGTGTGACAAACAGCTTACTGTCGTGGAGTCACCTTGCCACGTGCCTGCCCGAACACGGAGGCTATTGCCGGTGTCATCTTAAGAATAGAGTTCTCGTATCTTTCAAATTCCTCCCCGTTATCTCTGTCTTTCCATTACAAACCATAAGAAGTATTTAAGCATTTCTGAAGAGTCTGTCCCACTCCACCATCCATTCAGTATAGATACGCTTGTCAATATCACTATCGAAGATCCTTTTCATCAGAACATCTTGAAGTTTGGTTATAGAAAAGAATTGGAATACACTCGCTGAGATTGGATATACATGGTTTGTATCGTAGGGCGATTTTCTCGCTTTGAAGCTTATTATTGTTATTCGCTAACATAGGGCTTTGGATTGCCTCTTTTTAGGATTAAAATGTGGCAATGGTTTACTGGTGATATAATGGGTTTTAGATTACAACCTTAAATAGTTCATGAATTGTGCAAATCGGTTAATCACTGATTTATTTGTGGAAGTGTATACCACTTTGCCTACCACCACATATATGCATCGATTCTGAGCAACGTCATTAATGTGTATCTCTCACCCTAACCTAGATTATGATATTCAACTATGATCTTATTTCAAATATAGAGTGTATGACAGCCGTATGTCTTGGTTCAGATACGTGGCCATACTGAGTGTCGATATACGGAACGGTCATTGACATGCCAGTAGACAGGTTAAGTGATTAAATCAAATTTTCTAAGTAAGCTGCAGATCAACCCATTGCCTTGATGTGGTGTTAATATAAGCTAGTATGACCATTGGATGAGAGTAGCTTCTTTTAGTTGACGTGATGGAACCTGTAGGTTTTAAAAGACCCACCTTTTTATTCCTTCCTTTGCAACTCCGATGTGTGTTTTTTCCCTTCACAGGCTGTCTGAGTAAAGTAAGGAACACTTGGCCGTATTCCCTTTTTCCCCTCTCTCTTTCTTTTCTCTCTTTTACTTTCTCGCTCTACCTTTTTATATATATTATATATATATAATCTTTCCTACTTGTAACTGAACAGAAAGGATTTAAGAAGAAAAAGTCTTTCTCTTTGTTTCTTTAGCAGTCCGTTTTTATACACATCTTATATATATTCAACCACATCCGCACCCGCTGTTACTCTCTTCTCCGCCCGATTTTCTTTTTTTTTTTTTTATACTCTGCTTGGATCGTTTCGGCCTTCCTTCCGTTGACAGCCCCTGCTTTCCCCTTCTTCCCTAATCATGACCAGTATTCTTTCTGAACGTCAAAGAGACGAACTGTAAGTATACATTCCTGTACAGTGCTTAACACATCTGTGTGTGGGTTGCGGATGGAAAAAGAAAAGAAAAAAGAAACGAACCTCTCTATCGACATAATCAACATGCGTCGCGGTAAAAAAAAAAAGGAACCCAAACGCTGGAACATCTCATCACTTGCCATCGGAGTTGCCACCATTTCAAGAAATCACGAAAAGAGTTGGTCTTCTTGTCCTAAGATGAACTTACTCTAAATCGCACCATCGCCATCTTTTATGTGGTTGTTTCTTTTTCCTTACCCTTCTTTTTATTTCTGTTTTCGAGCTACATACTGCGCCTTCTTGCATGGATAGCATTTTGGGGGGAAGAGTTGCATACACCACCGAAATCACAGCAATGATAGTTCTTTATCTCAATGGCCTTTTTCTGTTTTGTAGGCATAAAGCCATTCTCGATTATTTGAGTGCTAGTGGTTTTTCGGAATCATTCCTGGCTCTAAAAAATGAAACGCAAAATGTCGATTTCGTGCCGGATCCAAAACAGAAGTACGCAGGTTTGCTTGAAAAGAAATGGACTTCTGTGATTCGTCTCCAGAAAAAGGTACGTGATGCTTAATATGAGGGATATCAATCTAAATAGACACTATCCAGATTATGGAGCTTGAAACCAAGGCATCACAGATGCAAGAAGAATTGAATAATGCACCTGTCCGAAAGCCAACGAGTTCAGTCGACTGGATTCCCCGTCCTCCTGAAAGACATAGCTTGACAGGTCATAGGAATCCAATCACTCGTGTTACTTTTCACCCTGTTTATCAAGTCCTCGCCTCCGCATCCGAAGATACAACGATAAAGATCTGGGATTATGAATCTGGCGATTTTGAACGAACACTAAAAGGACACACCAAGGCAGTGCAGGATCTTGCCTTTGATCCAAAGGGAAATCATCTAGGTGAGGACGACAAAAAATGGGGGAATCCAAAAATGAAGATATAGTCAATGTTCTTATCCTATTGCAATATCAGTTTCTTGCTCGGCAGATCTCACCATCAAAGTATGGGACACCAACAACGACTATAAATGTATCAAGACTTTGTACGGTCATGATCACAGTGTCTCTTCTGTCAGCTTTTTACCGTCAGGGGACAAGATCGTTTCGTCTTCACGTGATAAAACGATCAAGCTTTGGGACTTTGCATCTGGGTAAGTTTAGCAAAATTGCAAAGAAAAAGAAATCATTGAAACCATGCAAAAAAAAAAAAAAGCTACTGTGTCAAGACATACACCGGGCACCTTGAGTGGGTGCGATCTGTATTGCCAAGTGAAGACGGACGACTGCTCGTGACGGCTTCAAACGATCAGGTAACGCAGCTAATGGGAGTACTCATTGTATCAACGTTCATCGTTATCTCTAGACTGCTCGTGTATGGGATATCCAATCAGGCGAGACGAAGATGGATTTCCGTGGCCACGATCATGTTGTTGAATGCGCAATTTTCGCTCCTGTGAATGCCTATCCATTTATTCAGGAGCTTATCGGTGTCGAAGTAAGTTTTGCTTTGACGATTTTTATATTGTCACAGTCACTCACATGCTGTTCAGAACAAATCAAGAGAACAACCTATACCAGGTTACTACGTCATTACAGGTTCTAGAGATAAGACTATCAAATTGTGGGATACTGGCAGTGGACAGCTATTGGCAACTTTGGTGAGTATTATGAAGGATGCGTAGGCTACAGAGACTGATGAATAAGATGCAAGGTTGGACATGATAACTGGGTGAGAGGATTGGTCGTGCATCCAAGCGGAAAATACTTGCTGAGTGCATCAGACGACAAAACGATCAAAATTTGGGATCTAAAGACGGGACGTTGTATGAAGACGTTGGAAGCACACGCTCACTTTGTTACTTGCATATCGTAAGTTCAACTATCTAGGTTTGTTATTCAAAGAAAGCTAAGCGCATATCCTTTTAGTTATTGCCAAATAAGCCCTGTTGTTGCCACAGGCAGCGTAGATCAAACAGTCAAGATTTGGCAATGCCGATAAAAGAGTGGGTAACCCCTCATTCTTCCCCTTGCTTTTAAAGTCAAAAATTTTTTGCTAGGAAACAAGCGTCGTTTCTTAATGGATGTATACTTTGCGTCAAAAGGAAGGAAAAAGCTTATAATCCTTTTTTCTTCCCTTCCTTCCCCCTCACTGTATAACCGTTTTTTATCTTTCCTTTTTTTATATGCATGAACTGCTTTTTAACATATACCATCTTTGACCCTATACAAAGCTGCTTTTTTTTTTATCTTTTTGATGATCAATCCAGTTAGCGTCGGTGCTATGTCTTAAGTTAAATTGCCATTTGTCGATGCTTTTCCACCAAATGGACGTGTTTGTTAACTTAAAAGCTATGAAACACGCGACTCCCAAATTCCCTGAAATAATTCCAGCAAACAAACACATTAACTCTGATTTGCACCCCTACGTCTTAACTGGACAAAGTACCCACGTTGTCGGTTTCTTGCAGAATTGAACGTTATCTCATATATATATGACAGGACATGTTAACAATGGTTAATAAGTAAATTGAAAAAGAAAAAATTAGGACAGTGTTTATAGTCCGTTGGTATCTATGTGCGTCAGCGGATGGGCGACGTAGCTAAAGTTTTGGAAGTAGCTCTTCATTCTCTCGTCAAAAGGTGTGTCGATCGGCGATTCTCGAATGACTTGGCTCGTAAATTTTTCGTCGAAATTCTCCGCCAAGGTCGGGTCCGTGACAACGGGCGTAATGGGAGGTTGCACTGTGCGTTCCTTGATTTGGGTCCAGTCAACCTTACGGAAAAACCGATGTGATTTGATACGCTGGATGCCATCCTCTCCACTTCCTAAGCGTACGTTCGGATTCTTTTTCAAGAGCTGAAGGGAAAAAAGGGGTAAGCAAGCAATTTCAGAGAGTATCTCCGTTGCCTACCTTGTTCAAAAGATCCTTGGCATCGGCAGAAATGTAGTAAGGTATCTGCAGCTTTTTGTTCTTAATTGCGTCTAATGTTTTCTTTTTGTTCGATGACCGGAAAGGGGTGGAGCCTGTTAACATTTCGAACATCAATATACCAAACGTCCACCAATCGACGCTTTTATCATAATGCATTTCCATCAGGATCTCTATCCCAAGTATGTCAATTTCACCGTATTTCTGAAGATTGTAAATTGGATTACCTGGTGCCATGTATTCAGCTGTACCGCAGATAGTATTGGTTCTGTTATCCAAAGACACTTTAGATAAGCCGAAATCCGTCAACATAACATGACCGTCACCATCCAGTAGGACATTCTCGGGCTTCAAATCACGGTACACAATCCCCAGACTATGAAGATGCTCTAAGGCCAGAACCAACTCCGCCAAATAAAACCTAGCGACGTTTTCCATAAACATTCGTTCTAAGATGGGTTGATTTGTTGTTAATGCCTCAGTATAACAAGTTGAGGGAATATTTCCTTACCTGTCGCCATATGCGTAAATAGCTCACCTCCTGTGGCATATTCCAAGATCAGGTATAGCCGATCGTCTGTTTGGAAGGCGTACATTAACTGAACGATGAACGGATGCCGCACTTCTTCCAGGATTTGGCGTTCCGCTTTTGTATGTTCCGCATTCTTGGCATGGACAAACAAGGAAGCTTTTTTAAGGACCTTCATGGCATAAAGCTTTTGTGTTTCTATGTGACGGCAAAGCATGACTTTACCATAACTGGAGTAAATCAATAAAGATAGATTTTAGTTATGATAAGATAAACAATGTGATTGTTGTTTCTTACGCTCCACGGCCTAGGAGTTTAAGCACTTCAAAATCGTCCTTTGTCGTTTTCCGATTTAGCGGAGATGATTCCTTCACAGACGAGGATATGAATCCTTCTCCGATGGGGACTTCGTATAGCTTTTCGTCCGCAACGATGGGTGTAGGTTCTGCTGCATCGATTTCAGATGAATAACCACTCTCTTGTTCTTCTTGTGATTGAGTATTCTGTCCGCCAAGCTCATCATCATCATCGAATTCAAATACGGCACTCATCGTTGATAATTATAATAAACTAGACAATGAAAGATAAAAGAAGGAAGAGAGAGGGGAGAATGCGTATTCTATTGGATTGGGGGAACACAGAGACGACGAGCGACTAAACCAAGCTTCAATAGGAATAGATCAAATTTCATAAAACGAAAGAAGACCCTAAAGGTAAAAGCTTTCGAATAAAAGAAGGGGATTTGAATAACAATGAGTATAAGGAAAAACCTCTGATCTCTTTTTTTTTCTGTCTTTTCTATGTGACTGGTATTGCTGAGGATGAAGTTTGCAGCAGATCATGGCTTCACTGCGGACGTCTAACCGTCAGTTAACCACACCAGTTACGTCATCATCAAAGGGCTGTAACTTACTGACAATGCCCACTTTCCGGAAAATCGGACAGAAAGTATCAGCACTGTTCTCCGGAAATTCAACAGAGAGCATCAGCGAACCCAGGCATAACATAGAGGCTAGGATGACGGGTCTGTAACCGCCCTACCACCCGAAATGGTCTTGAAATACGTCGTAACCTGCTTTTGTACCCAGCCACCTATGGAATGGCCTGCCATTGCTGTAGTCCCGTGGAACCTTTGCTCTGGTCTTTGTAGGCTATAAAAGGTAAGATTAGATAAGTGGCGATTTAACCAAAGTTCAGTACTCACTGAAAAGGACACTGGTTGGGACGAACTGTCTGCGGAGGCCCGAACTAACTATGCTTTAAACATCTTAATTGGGCTATCTCCGCAGCGGTTTACAACGATCCTGACAAGATAGGTTAGTTCATCTGCTTCTTGGTATATGATATGGTACTTCCTTTAAAGATAAGCAAATTGTTGGATGCCTGACGAGCAACTGCCATCGAAAATGTGATCAATACAATGGATAAAAGTTGAAGCTGCATAATTTCGGTTACACAGATCGAACCTGATACGGCGCTTAGGCCTTTACTTTGGCAGCTTTATTAAAAAAGCTATAAAGTAACTTCCGTTTGACAAATTCTTGACCAGGTTAAGGTACTGTCAAAATAGACAATGAGAAATGGAAAGCATGATTAAAATTCTAGCTTTGACCGTATTGAATCTTTAACTTGATATTTCACATCCACAGTTCAACTAGGCAAATGAGCGGCCCATGACCGAATAGCCAGTTTTCTTTAAATGGAATTACGGCAGGACTTCTTGCAGGGGTAAAGCAGTCTTGAAAACAGTTTTTAGTCAATGTATGTATGGAAACACAAAAAATGCCTCCTTAAAAGCAGTGTACTTACGAATTATGCATTGGAGATTGAGTAAGACATGCGAAAAGAGTCAGCTTTTGCGTGACAAGAACAGAAAGCAAAAAGGCGCGGGACGACAAAGCAAAGGCTAAAATCCCACAAGTGACCATTTTTATCCCTCGGATCCGAGAGCATCCGAGGCAAACGTCATCTTCAGATTCAAGATGATACAGATAACAATGCAAAGACTAATGAATAACACAAGCCTGGAAGATAAAAATCGAATACAACTTCAACAAATGAATTGGGCAACAATCAGGTAAAAATTTTCTTGTGAGATGTAGTCTGTGCGTGCCATGAACAAATAGTGCCTTACCTGATATAGTCCGACAACCTTTTCCCCAAGCATTGTGTTGCAGCCATATATGACAAATCTGTTGTTGTCAGTTGGATCTGCTATCGCCAAAGCAAATTAAATATCTCGCAAAAAAAAAAAGGCTTCGCTGGCATGGACTTCATGGTTATCATAAGCATGAGATTCTAAGACAAGCAAGAAATGGATCACTGTCGATTTATTAAGCACTTGCATTTCGAGATGGACGACACAACGAGGCTGGTCTCGAGGAGAGTTTCTCTCCATTCTCCATGTAGGCTTTTAGGATTCTCCTAATGTTTCTCCCTGCGTTCACGTCTCTGTTCCACATCTGTACGTAAGAACATCATATGAGTAAAATTCTGTAGCTGCTCTGGTCTTCCTTCCAGAGGACGATCGTGACGAGGCCATCTTTTGATTGGATAGACCTGAGAACGCCAATCATTCAAACCTACAGATCAGGAGTATTTTGTTTAGCCTAGCTTTTTGTAAGATCAACTATAGTACCTATTTGCTTCTTTTTCCTTGCATGCAGATGTAAGATTCTGTACTTTTCCGTCGTCATTGACGCAATAACGTATCTTCCTTTTATCGCCTTTCAAGCGAAGCATTTTTGTACTATCAACAGCCGCTGTCGCTTTGTGTACTCGGAGGCAGAGTAGATTGGTCGTTTCTGTGGTAGTATCGGGAGAAAGCGGCAAAAAACAAAGCAATAAAACCCTAGCAAGACATGTCTATTTCTGTGTCTTGAAAAAGAAACACACTGATATTTCCAGAATTTTGCAACGAATTCAACCTAATGACGAGAAATTATGTCTATGCTCGTTATGTTATCGTTGTCAAGAAATATCTGGCTGACGATCGTGAACGACCTTTTGGAAGAATTCCGGCATCGAAGAAATTCATCGGCAAACAAACTCTTCTGGCTGGAAAGGATAAAGTCAGCGGCAAGTCCTGATGATCCTACCCCGTCCAGTCGCACCGTTGCCACAAATATCGGCTCTCTTCCCCGTTACCAAAGGGAAGAGATGGAAGGGGTTTTTCTGAAAGAAGAAGATCCTCAAATCGAGATCAACCTTCCTAAGGAAACTAAAAGGACGTGGCGATTATCGGGTGTTTGATAGACTCAGGGACCCACCAAATACCATTATTCCTTAAGATTTGCACAGTTGGAATACACATTCAGTCTTATTTTTCACGCTGTCTTAACAAAGAAATCGCCATTCAGCTTCTAAGAGAACTCTACTTTTTACTATTTGCAAAAACTTATCTATGTATGGTCAATGAAAGTACATACCGGCGATATCTTTGGACAACAAAGTCAAAGAATGAAACACGCGTTGTCTCCTTGTTTTCGGATTACTGAAACCACAATTGACAGGAAATTGATAGATGTTTGATCAATGGCAACACCCATAGAGATCAGACCAATAAAATTTGGTTTGCATGAATGGATTACTGGTTTATAGTACAGTAAATACGCAAATGAGATAAAAAAAAAAGCTACATCGCTTTCAATGTAAATGTATATTGTATGAAAGAAAGACAACATTTTCGAATCAAAGCTAAAGAGGGCATCCTTAAACACAACACATATGACCGTTATCCAATTGACGTGAAGTACATATCAGCAGCGCAAATCCATCCTTGCACCAACGCGGTATATTATAATATAGGCGGAAACCCACCTTGAAAAGACTTGCAAACGTAAGTGACCGTCAACGGTCAGACCAGTAAGCTCCGCCGGGTCGATCATGCTCCAGATTTGTCAACCACCGCCCAGGAAGTCGAAGGAACCCATTTGCTCCGTTCGCAGCGAGTATTCTTATTCTTACGTTCAGCTAGCAAGACTTGGCTCTTGTTGAAATTTTTAACGCGAGCAATAGACATTCCATATGAGTTGCTAAGAAAAATGATCCCTCTACCTGTATTAACTTACGAACGGCCCGACGTCACCTCCTTTGGGTACTTAAAGGTGAGTGCAGCATGTAATAACCAAGAACATAATACGCCATTTATTATTTATATATTTGTTTCCTCCAAGAATTGTGTATATCATGTCTTGTCAGCTTCGCTTTGTTTTGTAGCTGAATATCTTAGGCTTGCGTGAACAGATATCGGAGACCCATAACGAAGGAAAGTCACAATATTTGCAGTCTGCTCGTGCGTTGCGTGTGGGTTGCACATCTTTTGCCCCCGAACAGAACAAAATAAAAAGAAGAGGAAGAAGGAAGACTCTTAACAGTCCCTGCTTATAGAAAAACTTTAGAATTACCTATTTGAAACGCCCGCATTATATTACACGATAACATGATGGATGTCGACGCGAATGCCGTTACCCCAACGGAATACATGGAAGAAGACCCCGTGAACATCTCGCAACCAGAACAAGATGAGATGTACTCCGTAGCTGTGCTAATTGAAGAGTTGAAACACGAAGATGCCCAATTCAGACTAAACGCTATCAAGAAGCTACCCATCATTGCAGATGCTCTTGGTCCTGAAAGAACAAGAAATGAACTCGTACCATTTCTACAAGGTACTGATGGCGGGCAGTAAAAGAAAATGGGGGAAGATGGGGGACAATGACGTGGGATGCGGACAACGTAGGGGAACAAAGAAGGGTCCGGCAGCTATAGCGAGAACAACACATCCATGATCTGTTTTCTTTTTGCCTTCCTGACATACCTGTATCTTTTATTGACAGAATCGATCGATGATGAGGATGAAGTTTTGCTTGCATTAGCTGAGCAACTAGGAAAACTCATCAACGCTGTGGGTGGAGCTGAATTTGCGTATTATCTTTTGCCTCCATTGGAAAACATCGCCGCGGTGGAAGAAGCTACCGTCAGAGACAAAGTATAGCCATTACTAAATCAAACATAGCAAGTTACTCATATTTTATTCCGCCAGGCTGTGGTATCTCTCTGTGAACTTTCTGAACAGATGTCCCCAGCTCATCTGGAGGAATATTTCATGCCCCTCTTGAAAAGACTAAGCATGGGTGAATGGTTCACCAGTCGGACATCAGCTACTGGACTTTATACAACCATCTACAAAAGATCTTCTCCAGCAATTCAGACCGAGTTGAAAAGGTATATATAGTCGTCAAGAAATATCTGACTGAGTGTACTTTATAGTATGTTCACTCAGCTAGTGAAGGACAATAGTCCTATGGTCAGAAGAGCTGCTGCAAAGGCTTTGGTTGTAAGTCAAGGCAATCAGGAAAAGAAAGAACTTAGCGAACTGAAAGATATGTCTCTGCAATAGCGATTTGCTGGTCAAGTAACCCCAGAGGATCTATTCAGTACTGTTGTTCCGTCCTTTTATACACTCGCACAAGATGATCAAGATTCGGTGCGTCTATTGACCGTGGAAGACCTAGTTGCTCTTGCGGAAATAGTGTCAATGGAGCAAACAAAAGAACATCTACTGCCCACTTTTCAGTCACTCTCGAACGACAAGTCATGGCGAGTTCGATACATGGTTGCTTCAAAATATGTGGAGGTAAGGGAATCGAGAAAAGGCATAAATGCGGGATTAGCAATGACAGTGAAGGAAAAAAAAATGTAACCGTGATTTATTGCGAAAGATTTCACAAGCATTTGGAGAGACAATCGTGCGAGAGCACTTCACAAATGCCTTTATCAATTTACTGCGGGATCCTGAAGGTGAAGTTAGAACAGCCGCTGCTGGTCAAATACCGGGTATGGAAGGATACGAAGTAATGAATTTATCTTATGTCTAAAATTAATTGTAGGATATGCCAAGCTCGTGGATCGTTCCGTTATTCTAGAAAGTCTTTTGCCTTGCGTGAAAGATCTTGTGGTGGATGAAAATCAGCATGCGCGGGCTGCCCTCGCCAAAGAAATCAGTGGTCTAGCACCGATTGTCGGTCAGGAAGCGTGAGTGGATGCATGTGATGCGACCTGGAACTCCGGTTGACTGTTGTCCATGTAGAACGATGGAGTACTTGTTACCAACATTTTTGCAACAGTTGACTGATGAGTTTCCCGATGTGCGATTGAACGTGATATCTAATCTGGAGGTGATCAACCGAGGTGAGCCACAACAGTTGCGGGCTTAGCTTTTCCAGAGGGTTCTAATTGATATTGTTGACTCTAGCTATTGGTATTGAGCGCCTTTCCCAAGCATTGTTGCCTGCTATTGTTGAACTCTCGGAAGACAAACAGTGGCGCATCCGATTAGCGATCATTGAATACATTCCATTATTGGCCAAACAGTTTGGTGCAGAGTTTTTTGAAGAAAGGCTGCTTGACCTCTGTATGTCCTGGCTTCGTGATCTCGTGTTCTCCATTCGTGAGGCCGCGACGATGAATTTGAAGCGTCTTACGGAAGTATTTGGACCTGAATGGGCGAAAAAAGCAATCATTCCTCAAGCATTGAAAATGACCAGCGACGAGAACTACTTGCATAGGATGACCACGATTTTCGCACTTACCGTGAGTTTGTTTTTAGCTGACATGAACATTGGGATATTGAAGTGGATTGCGTGCGTAGGTGATGGCGGAAGCTTTACCATTTGAACACATCAAGGAGTCCGTCCTACCCACTATCATTGCCTTGGCAAACGACCCAATTCCAAATATCCGCTTCAATGTTGCCAAGTCATTGGAAGCATTGATACCATTGCTACAGAAGAATGAGGAATCTTCAGGGATCATCGCAAATTCTGTAAAGCCTGTTCTTCAGAAACTAAGTACGGACACTGATGGTGATGTAAAGTTCTTTGCGAACCGAGCTTTGGAAAGCAGTAAGTAAACCACAATCCGAACCAAGAGATGTGAAAAGAGATTAACTTTTGCGGCTGATATCATTTGCAGCCCAATAATTTATGTCTTGAATGATTTGACCACGAGCACTACAAGTACCAAACGTAAGAGGGAAGGATATCTGCAAAAGGAGAAAAAATGAAGAAGAACTGGATCAGTTAGCTGTTGTTGGTTTCCCTTTTTCTCTCCGTTTGGCCACTGTACAGTCTTTCCGGAAAGTAAAGTCGCAGCAGGTGGGAATCCATGTAGCACTGGCTGAAGTGTGAAAGTCGCGAGTTCTAAAACTAAATGTCGCCACATTGACAAGTCAGATGTCGCATTTCCAGGATGTGTTATCGCACAACCCCTGGCGTTCTTCTGGATATATAAAGTGCGCCAGCGCTTTCGTTCTTTGATTTTCTTTTATCGTAATTACGCTGGAGTCATTATGATAATGAGCATTCAATTTTTGCACGAAGATGGAAAGGGAACTATTGTCGATGAGTGTGGCAGGCCTGAGCCTATGGATCATATTGTGATGAGGAGCAGTATCGTGAAAACATTGAGGTCTTATACACATTATTTTATCTACATTGCCACAACAAGCAAACAATGAGACTAAGGACATGTAGAGATAGAAGAAAATGTAGAGGTTGACACCAACCTTACTATGATAGAAGCATCGCTCAAAGCATATGATACTTTCTACATGGATCAGGACAAAGTGAGATTCCTCAAGCTATTGTTTTAAAAATGTCTGAACCCTTCTGCTGCTACAAACTAGTTGGTAATCCATATTCGGACATAAGGAATATTGGCTAACCTGTACGAGGGAGTCATAATGACATTTTCAAGAGACGTCGGAAGACTGGCTGCCCACGTCCTCTAAATGAGGGAAATCATAGATTGCATTACTGAAGAATCCGTCAGTCATCTTGGAGCAGGAGACGGAACAGCTAAGGCATGCATTCACAGGGCATCAAGGTGTCCAAAAGCACAGTATATGGCTTGTGAAAACAACATTGTAATCCGTCGTCCGGAAAAATCCCAGTTTGAACGCGTAAACAGAAAGAGCAGAGGAAAGATCCAAGAGCGCCTCCACTGAGTTCATAGTGGGAACAAACCGACATGGATTTTACAAGAAACAGCGTCTTTCTTGACAAATCTGCCTTTCATAGCAACATGAAGCATAGTATGACATGGTCAAATAAAGACATGCCTGCAGTGATCAGAGTGCACAAAAATGGGCAAAGACAACCGCCTTCTTGGGCTCAATTCTGCTGAATGCTTGATCAAAGGTAGCCTAAGACTTCAGGGATCGCCAGCCTATGATAATAGAAAGCGAGGAAAGGAAGTGACCTGTATGAGCAAAGGAAGGTTT
Source organism: Apophysomyces trapeziformis B9324 (assembly GCA_000696975.1). Taxonomy (NCBI): domain Eukaryota; kingdom Fungi; phylum Mucoromycota; class Mucoromycetes; order Mucorales; family Mucoraceae; genus Apophysomyces; species Apophysomyces trapeziformis. The sequence goes on from JNDP01001329.1 coordinate 41,467, forward strand.
ATAGGATATTACATGCGCTTCTGAAGGCTACAATGGACGAGATTGAGCGATTAGCCTTACAGACTAACGATTCGGGAGCTATAGAGGGTTCCCTCTTTTTGCCCTTTCTTTGGAGTCCGGCTCGCTATCCGATTGAGGAGCATTATTTTTTGTGTTCATAATATATGTTTTGCTATTAAAACCGATTGAAATGATCACGGTACTATATGGGTTCCGATTCGTCTAGTCCGTAAGGCTAACCGCTCCATTTCACGCTGATAGATATAATATAGTTCTGATGCTGAATAGGCCATTGAATGCGGTATGCGTTATGTGTAAGGACGTACCGTTAGTTTTGATTGGAAGATGTTGTCTTCTTTCCATATACCAAAGTCGCTTATATAGAAGGCGATGTTGTCTTTTGTCTTTTTTCTGCATATCTACTATAGTATAAACTATTGATTCATGTAAAAGCTTTCTTTGTCTTATTGTACGGTGTTGTCATTGGTTACATAGCCATTTATTTCCTATGAACTACTGTCACCTTTGGTTTCAGTCGTCGGAACTATTTTAAACGGAAAGGACAACTTCTTTTTTGACTCTTTGGCTCCGTTCTTCACGAACCTCCCCAACGTGTACTGCATTTGATTATTCATACATAAGATTACTCTTCGGGCGCAACTAAAAGAAGATTGAGCATATCGTTCGCATTTACTAACCAGAAACGGTTTTTTAAGCTATTCGGATGAACCTGATGTTTATTGGAAGATTAAGTTGACGTAAGCGAGATATACATCTCGCATAACTCATTACTAATGACGCATATATATACTTTTTTTTT